>JARHVA010000662.1:3675000-3770000 GCA_037957365.1 Torreya grandis
ATTGATCTTTTATGTGGTTGAACAATTATCGTCAGTTCAAGTATAGGAAGCTTCCATAACAATATTTATTTTGTTTATGATCTTTTCCCTTTATGAAAGTATGGTTACATTATGTCCTTTACATTTATACAAAGTGTGTTTCTTATACACAACCATTAGTATCTTATCCTTCTAAAGATATTAGTATGAATATACAATGTTGATACCTTACCAAAATATATGGACCCTAGGTTGATAATTTAATGAATGAACATTCACAATAAACCAAGTGGGTGCCCCTCTAGATCATATTTTATTGATTTGTACATAGTGATTAGACTGTGTCAAGTTTAATTAAGGATTTGATTTTGCCAATCAATGTTAATAAAATAAAAATAGTTCATAAATAATGAAATATAAGCTTGAGGAAACAAAAAAATTAATCTTTTATAAGAATGATAATTACATGCAGATGTAAGCAAACTTGCCTATAAATCTAAAACCACCATAAAGGATATACCTAGCTTAGACCTCTTATGAAGAAGTGGTGGTTGAAATAATTCTTAAAGAATAATTGAGATGAAATTTTAAACAGAGTGGTTGGACCTTAGATTTGAGGATCATCAAGATACAATGGGAAACTCTATTCAAACCAATTAAGTACATAAGTGAATCCATTCCTAAATATTCAATATCATGTTGGGTGAATAATTAAAGATGTGTGCACTAAGTTGTAGTCTAAGAAATGCCACAACTATAAAATATTGATTGAATAGTTCTAGGAGAAAGTGAAAAAGTTAGTGTTCTCCTTTACTCTTGTACTTGGTAGCAAGGATATTTTAATTCCTCTCTTATTTTTATATTCTATAAATTGTAATTTGTTATCTTGATCAAAGGTTTGATTCCTTAGATTAAAAACATCTATGTTGTCTTGTAATAAAAGATATAAACCTTGGTTATTTTATGTAATATTTACTCTAAGCCCTTTCAAAGAAACAAAATGTTATTTTTATGATTAATCTTGTAATTGATGAAATATCTTGGGGTTATTATTTGTCTACCCTCTGGCTTTGTCTTCTTATCTAATTTCATTCCCATAATCCAATTATATCTCAACCTTTGGTTTTGTTAGTTTAAATTTTTATCAATTTATTTTCTTTCGTGTTTAAGTTGCTTAAGGTTTATTTAGATAAGGAATCAATCCAATCCATTCTGGTGTATCACCTTTTTTTTTGTCTTTCTCCTTATGCTAATGAGATTTCTTCTATGCATTAGAGTACACATAACCAATTATATTTGGAGGTTTGTTTACAAGATTAGTCTCATGTTATTATAACTTCCCATGTTGTGACTAATATGTGATAATCATTCATATCAGACATATCATACCATTAACAAGTTATTTTGCTTGATTTATTGTATATACCAAACCTTATGCATTTAATATGAATAAGTTTGGGGACAAAATATACCATTTTCATATCCATTGAGAGGTTTTATAAAAATTGGATGAAATTCCATTTATGAGGATGGTGAACATCATTGTTGAAATAAAATTCATAATATGCCTCACCCATTGATGTGAAAAAACAAATTATAGAAGAATGTTATTAAAATATGACTAATGAAAAGTATTTTATGCTTTTTTGATATCTAATTTAATGCACACACCTTAAATATTCTTCTATTTAATGGTATGGATAAGCTCTTGAGTGAGAATAATTTGATCAAGGATTTCTCATCACAATCATATTTTGCCTTAGAAATCAATTAGGTGAGTAACTATTCTAGTTGTGATGCAATGAAATTTGTGATGATATTATAAATCACATTATAAATATTTATATCTTGAAATTATTCAAATTCCATCACTAAATGTTTCTTTAGAATTAGGGTGAGAAAGGTACTATTGATATTTCGTAGCATATTTATTCGTCTTTTGGATTCCTCCACTACTTCTCAAACATCCAAATTGATGATGTCCTAAAAATGTTAATAAAATTACTTTGGAAATCCATTTGAGTCAAAATCATTAGCCTCGGGCATCTTAGAAATAATATTTTCCATTTAATATTCTTATCTCCTTTTGCAAGCTAAGGTACACAAGAGTTTAGTTATAAAAACAAAACTTCTTTCTTATCTAAATACCCTAATTAGTTATCCACTTGATTGAATTCGATCTAAATGAGATTAGAAGGAAATACTCATAAAATAGATTTCAATAAGTTTTTGTATAGGCCTTACAACATCTATTTTGGTGAAAAAATATTTTCAAACTTATTGACCCTCAATTTTTTTTAAGTTACAAAGACAAAGATAAAATAAAATAGATTGAGTATAGAAGGAGGTGAGTGCAACACTCTCATTTATAATTGGTTATCTTTTAAAAAGAGGAATAGGGTGATAGATTTACAAGATACTGCAATGCACGTGATGTATTATGTTATGCATAAAAATAAGGAAATCCATTTTTGGAACATTTAGTGTCAAGCCAGAAAAAATAGGATATGATCCAAATGAATAAATAATATTACAAGTGTCAAACAATAAATCAAGGATATTATGCATGTGGTGGGAATGAGCGTAGTTAAAATAATATTCTAATAATTTTCACCTCTAGTTCGAAGATCAAGACAACATTCTAGGAATAGACACATACAATTAGAAAACCATCTAGTTGGTAAGACATTTGGTAAAGAGATAATTTGGAAAGAGGTCTAAGGAAACCTATAAATAGGTATTTTGGCCTTTCATTAGAGACATTTAATATTTGGAAGAGGATGGAAATTCTTAGTTGGTTTCACATTTTTGAAAGAGAATGATCAGAACAAGGGTGTTTTGAGGAATGTACTATGTTGTGAAGGTTATGTGGTATTATATAATTATATCTAGATGATCATTTTTTCAATGATTAATTTATGCTTGAGTTTTAAAATTTATGTAAATTTATAAACAAATATGATGAATGTTATTTGAAATGATTTTGATTTATGAGAGATGGTAAGGTTTACATATTTATGTGTCCATTTACTCTTGCTTTACTAATATCTATATCAATGGGGTTCTTGGTGTTCTATTGTTGTGACTTGGGTGAGTTCTTAGATTTTTATGCCTAAGTAATATCCCAGTGCAATAAGTTCAAGTGTCAATATGTTTTTAATTCTCCATCTAATTTGTGCAAGGTCAAGGGTATGTTGGTTAAATAATAAACATAGAATTTTTAATTTATTATTAGAACCCTATTTTTAGAGAACGTAGGATCAAGACAACATGTGTGAAGTGTTGACATTGAGAAAAATGATTTTTTATGTTGAAACCCTAGTCATACTTGGCTAAGCTTTTCACCATGTAATGGCTAAGCATGAAAGAGCTAGAGGAGGGATCAACTTAGCACAAGGGAAGGTGAGATGGAAGATTCTATGGAAGGGCATGATAAGTTGTGGATTATGGACCCCATGGAGGACTTGAAACTAAGTAATTTTCATGTCATGAATAACTGATTAGTGTAAGGAGGAAACATGAATTTTACAAGTGAAAGAGATATTCACTCGAGCATATAATAATGCATACATAGTGTGATATAATAGTCATATTTTGGTAAATATCTTAGTTCCATAAGGAAGTGGAAGGTTATTACACAACTTAGGAATAAATTTAATCTATTATTTACCATTATCAATGTGTATGCACATTGTGCTTATTTTATGATATTTTTATTTAAGATAACATAATTGTGGAGTGTTAATGAGTTTTGTGGTGGATTTTTAGATTCCATTCATTTTAATGCATACAAATTATGAGGATGAATAACCAACATGAGGGCCCAAAGTGTAATTTTTATTAGTTAATGAGAATTTTTCTAGAGACAACATAATGGTTTCCATATAAGGAAGTTCTACACAAATATCATGAGGATAAATATTCACTACCTTAGAGAGTGTTGCACAGATAAGTCATTTTACTTCATAGCCGACTATATTTTATGAGATGTCAATGAAGCTTCCTATATACAATGGGATGAATGATTTTGAAGACTATCTCCTAAAGTGTGAAATTTTTTAGTGCATAAAGGAGGTGACATCACCAGAGCAAAATTTGGGCTTGTTTTCCACAACACTAATGGATTGTTCACACAATTGGTTAAAAAACAATTGATTCTAGCTCAAACTATTATGGATTTTAAGAAATAGAGTATATCTTTTTTAGGAGACAATCAGCTATGAAGACTTTTTCCAATGTGCATGAAGCATTGGGTAATATTTTATGTATGGAGATAATAGGGTATTTTGATACTTTAGTGATTTTATATTTAGAAGCTTATATTTCAAAAATGACCTCATATATTAAAAATCTATCTAAAAATAGTGTGCAAGACTCTCAACTAGGTCTATGGTGCATTTATTATGAATAAGAAGGCCATATGAAGAATAATTACATGCATAAGAAGGTGCAAGTTATTTTTACATTTTATGACGTGCCAAGTGGGGCACAAAATAAGGAGTTATGCATTGATACAAAATGCCATGCAAGTTAGGGGAAAAATATATGATACACCCACACATGACATGGTTAAATTCATGATCGTTAATGAGATACATGATGCATAGAAAATATATTTTACCAAATGTAATAAGGTTCATAGAATGAACAACCTTAGTAAGCGAGAGGATATGGTATATGGGGTTTTGGAAGATAGGGTGGTGTTAGAGGTGGCATAGGTTTGAAGGAACTTGTTTCCAATATGAAAATTCATATCACTATCAAAGAGAGTGTCCCAAGTTCCCTTCATGTCTTTAGTGTTATTAAGGGCATAATTTGAAGGAATTTTTGGGATTTCATCAAAATATTATATTTAGGACATGGAAACAAGTGGTACACGAATATTTAAGTCATGAAAGGAAGGAACTGTATGTTGAAATAGGCTATACAAAGTGATATCATAGGCCCAAAGGTAAACATAGGTAAATAATTTTATGGTTCCACAAAAATAAGTAATGCATAATTAGGGAGTAGAAGTATTATAATAATCAGATGTTCCTATTGATAATATGTTGTTATCTAATGAAAAATAAATTATGTAAAATCTTCATGAGGATTCATGCACATGTAAAGACCTCAATGCAAAGATCAAATAAATTCATCATCATGGGAAAAGAGATGATAAAGAGACAAAAAATATCATGGAGATTGTATCCATGTTGAAGTGACAAGGGATCCATCATTATTAGAATATTTTCTAAGAACCAAAATGGAATGAGCACAAGCATAAGCATCCATGAAAATTAAGGAAGTCCATGTTACAAATAATATTCAGTATGATATGGATTTGACTATAGATGTAGCTATGAATGACTAGAATCTGCACAAAATCTCAATATATATAAACATAGAAGTAAAATCTTGACACATGATGCATGTAATAATATTGGGATTCCTACACTTTCACCTTCAACCAATTTGTTTTTCATGGTGAACTACTCAATATTGAGACTTTAGGAGTATAGAATGGATTTGAACTGATGTTCATGGGTGTTTAGTTCAAAATTAATTTTAAAGTGATCCTAATGGTAGAATGTGATAAGAACTTGGATTTATTGGGAATGTAGCGATGCTATGAATATAAGGTTGATATATATTTTAACCACCATTATATAATTTTAGGACTGAGATGAAGCACATGGTGATTTCACTATATGGTAAAAATAGGCCTTCATATATATTAGGCATTGATGTTTAGGATGAGATAATCCACATCTACAACATCACCACACATGGAAAGGGTAACCAATGGAAAATGGGGTGCTAAGTTGGAAAATTGACACATAAATTTTGATACAACAAATCATGTATGCAAAAGATAAGTGTAGGAGGAATATGAGGTGAGTGGGCAGATATGTGCATAACTAAAGCTAGGTGGTATGGGCCTCATAAGGAATGCCATGTTTAGGAGAGTGTCCAAAAAGGTTAAAGAAGGAGTTTTCAAGATGATGGCCTATAAATGGATTAAAAAGGTAACATGAGCACCTATTATTGTGTTGAGATCAAATAAATTAATATTAGGTAAGCTATGTTAGTATGATGAAACAACTTGTGTGGATACTTATGAGAAATAATTTGAGGATTTTCTTCTCAAGGAGGAAGATAGGGCTAATAAATTGGTCTACATATTGTGCATTACCCCTGCATGATGGGGAGCTACTCATCAACCTCATTTACTAAGTTGAAATGTTTGCAAGAGAGAATTTTACATAAGATTTGAGAAAAGAAAAGAAAAGAGTATGTTATCAATTTTCTTGGGGGAATGTATCTCAATAGATCATTTGGAACAATGTGAAAAGGAATATACCTATTTTGAGATCATCATTCTTTTATGGTTATGGGTATATGCATTATTTGATATGGTAAAGTCATAGGAATGAACATGGTACATGGTAAGTGATTCAAAGAGAGAAACTGCAAACTGGGAAAAGATAAGGAAGATTTCATGAACATTTTATAGGTTTGCATCCATGAATTAGAAGTTGAATGTTCTCTTGAAGTTTATTTATGCAACCATCTTCCATTATGACACATAGATGGAATATCTATTCCAAAAAATTAATTAATATGATAATTTTGGGAGTGAAGGGTTGTTTGAAGAAGGTGAATGTTCAAAAAACATTCTAGAAATAAGTGTAATCTACATGCAATACTTGGAATATGTGTGGAAATATAAACCAAGTCATCAAAAAGTTTTTTTCAAGGTTGATGGAGATCAAGAAGAAGACATGAGGTTGAAAATCTAATTTTAAAAAATAGTGAAGGAGATTAGGTAGTTGAAGATGCATAAAACATGAGCAAAAATGTTACTTTCAACCATTATGTCTGAAGTAAGATAATATGGGAATAGAGAAAGAGACAAAGATGGATACAGTGGGTGAATATCAGATGGATGCATATTTTTCACACATCATCAAAATCATTAAGTAGTTTAAGGATCAATTTCCAAGGAACTATAATGATATGAAAGCAATTCATGTTTCATTATCATAAAACTCATGATAGTAGGCAGGGGATAAATGGTTGTAGCTTCACTATTACCACTCAAAAATAAATATTACACTCTTTTTACAATATATCAAGTTTCTATTTCTTAGGTTCCTTCAATGAGCTTGATGTCCATCTCAGGCATAGATCTTGACCAAAACTGCTGAGAATTGTCAGAACATATAGTGGTTCTAATCTTTTCTCCTATAACTTGGATTTTAGCAGGAACCATTAATTCATGTTTCTGGGCCATGGAGCTAGGAAATTGTTTAATTGCATAAATGAGGTGGGGAATTCTTAGCCTTTCATTTTCTATAGTGAACATGACACTTTTTGTAGTAGACCCATAGGGTGAGTATCTATCTATGAAATCACCACCTAATAATATATCTATAGGCATATTATTTAATGCAAATAAATCACAATGAATTTTTTTATCTTGAATCCTAAGGGGCTGTTGATGTTTATACATATTACAGACAAAACTATTCCCTTAGACATCTAGACTCTTGTAAGTCATAGAATAATCCAATTTCTTCCAGTCTTGGATGATCTAGGATTTTGCAAATGAAAGAGAAGCACCTGTATCTATTTGTGCATCTACTAGTCTACCATTAATTTCTATAGTTATAAACTGGGCAAACTTTCCATTGATCAGTTGTGTTAAATAAGCTAGTTGTGGTATCTCTAATGGGGGGATACTTGTACATACTATTTTTTGCTTTGTTGGATCTTGGACTGAGATATGTTCATGGTAGATTTATTCAATTTCTTCTTCTATTTATTCTTCTTGAAAATTACTACATTCACCTTTCTCTAGGTAGTAGTCTTGGTCTAAGTATAAAGAATCATCTACATCTTCATCTTCAGTATCTTTAGCAGGTAGAAGGATGTTCCACTATGGTTCGACCTTTGGTGAATGTATTTATTTTGGAGGCTCTTTGCTCAAAAATTTATTCTTTATCCAAGAATTACTTGGCTTGAAAGAGCTTTGAAATTGCAAAGGGGAATAAGAAGGCCTTTGCATTGTAGGCAGCATTCTTGGCATGAAGGGTTGCCTTCCTCTGCTGTTGTTGTGTCCTCTATTATGGCCTTTATTTCTAGGCCTAGTCTCTCATCCTGATAATTCATCATGATGTCTAAACCATCTTCCATATGCTTCAAATGGAAGACTTGAATAGTCATGATGCCATGGGCTCTACATGTTTGTGAGCGGTTACTCCAAATCATCAGCTAATGATTTTAGGGCATCAACATCATCGTCAAAATCTTCATCAAGGAGATCATCTAGAATTGGTACATAGATGTCATCCTATAAATAAAGATCTTAATTTGTGTCAATTATATCCCACCATGTGGCTACGTGAGAGGTGAAAATAGCTTTGACAATAGAATTTTTGTAGTGACATTGGGGAGCAAATGGCCAAGTTTGTGATAGATGTAACAAATGGGAGTTTTGGATGGAAGATGAG
This sequence comes from Torreya grandis, assembly GCA_037957365.1. Taxonomy (NCBI): domain Eukaryota; kingdom Viridiplantae; phylum Streptophyta; class Pinopsida; order Cupressales; family Taxaceae; genus Torreya; species Torreya grandis. Next base: position 3,683,478 of record JARHVA010000662.1, read on the forward strand.
GAGATTTGTGCTTTTTAAGAAAGTGATGAGGTGGAACATAAGAATGTTTGCAGGGAAAAGAGTAGCACTTGAAAGATAAGTGTTTGTGGCACTGCTTCTGATGCTTGCAAGGCTGTACAAAGGGGCGATAGCCAAATGGTGCTATTTTAGGAAAAATAGGAGTGATTTGAGAGGCTTGATGCTTGGTGATATTTTGAATAGTTTTAGCTTCAGAGACTAACTACATTGCTTGTTGCTTGGAAAAATTAATGAGATCAGAAAGAAACATGTCATTTATAGTTAGCTCTTTGAGATCAATATATGAAATCACTTTGTCTATGAGATTGTAAGGGAGTGCATGCAGAAATTTTAATTTGATTTTTGTAAAACTAAAACTCTTACTTTCATAAGCAAGTTCTTTGAACTACTTTGCAAAGGCATCAAACTACTTTAAATCACATAGCTCCATTTTGAGCAACCATTTTTTAGATTCCAGTTCTTGATTACCAATTGGAAGTGCAAACTCATTAATCAATAAATGGAAAAGGGTAGCCAATGGATCTGGTTGATGATGGATTCATGCATTTTGTTCTTGATCTATCATAGAATCCCACCATTAGGAAATAATTCCCTAAAAGAATTTAAAAGAAAAGATTGTAGTAGTAGGTGGATCTAAATGAGATACTACTGTGATGACTCACATTGAATTACACCAAGCAGTGATTTCATTCAAAGGATTTAGGGTGCCATAAATGTTTAGGTACCATGGTTGTAATGGGATATGTGTCCTTTGCATCAAGGAAGTATCAGGATTCATGCTTTTCTTGTGAGGTTTGAATTTTGAACCAAACTCAACCTTATATGACAAGATAGAGGTTTGGGCTTCATGTGAAGCTTCCAAATTTTGTTTAACTAGCCAATCTAAGCTATCATCTAAAACTGCAAGTTTAGTATTTATAGAAGATAAATGACTTTTTACAGCTATAGTAGAGATGGAAATCTCATGGCAGACATGATTTGTATTATCTTCAAGAAATTCTAGCTTATCTAAACTATGTCTAATGTACAAGACATCTTTACAAAGGTCATCAAATTTTTTTGAGAGATGGGAATTAAATCTAGATACATAATTCCTATGCTTGAATTCATTGGAAGGCTCTATTTCTCCTTGGAATGCCATAGAGAAGTAATGAATAAGACCTTCTAATTGTTTATATATCCCTTTATGAGGTGGTCATCTTCCACCTTTATATAGACTGACCTTATTATCTATATAAAATTCAAGTGTCTGTTCTCTAGGAAGACTCATTAATGCACAAGGTAACTGATCTTTTGGATTAGGTCCTTGGTTGATCTCTTCATCTTCTATAAGTATATGACCAATTTTTATAGTTCTTCTTGAGGAGGAAGAAGATGGTCTATTGGGAGAAAGTTTAGAAGAGTAATTATTTAAATAAAGAGATCAGGGAAGGACATTGATGGTTTTACCTTCAGTCTTATGCATAGTGGCTTGACCTTTCATTTTGGGTGATACATTTTTAACCAATCAAGCTTCCAATCTGAGGGAATTTCTACAGACTCAATATGTCCCTTTTGGAGCTGGATAGTACCACTGAGCCTTCGTGCATAAGGAAAATTTTCTAATATCCTGGGGTGATTTGTTTTGGTCATACTATAAACAACAGTTATATTAATGGAGGCATATTTAAACTCTCCAAACATATCTAGACCAAATAAAGATGTGAACAAGCCCCAACAATTTAAAGAACCAAATTTTACCTCTTTACAACCTTTATCATGGACTGCGACTGAAAGGTTTGGACAAAACTCAAAACAAATCACTTGATCATTTATATGGCCAAGGCTAGATAACTGACAAGCATGTTTAAAACTAACTTGGCATCTATCACATAGGGCTAAATATAATACTAGTTTTATATTACTTGGGATAAATGGAGTTATACGGACACGGATATGACTAAAATGGACAAATTTTACATCTTCATGTGAACAAATATAATTAATCTTAGGTTTTGGTAATAAAGATAACAAATTTATTTGAAAAGACTTTTTGGGCTTATAACTCAAAGTGCATTCAATAGATTTGATCCAAGGTTTCACAAAAGACAAATAAGTGGACTTAAATACAAACTTAGACTTAAGAAGTTCTGACTTCTTATAGATATGAGAAAACTTAATAGTAGGAGGTTTATACAGACTATTTTCTTTTTCAAGGTTTTCTTCTGTGACTTCAATGTTAGGACACTCAAAGAGTTGTTTAGGAATGAAAGAAGGTAATTCATACAATCCTTCAAATTCAGATTCATTCATGATCTCAACAGTAGAAGATTCTTGAGATTTTCCATATTCCATTGTAAGAAGTTAAGGTTTTGGAAAGTGAGAAAATCTTCTGGATAGGGATAGACTTTGCAGAGATAAAAAGGGGCCTAAAACAATTTAAGAAATAGCCAATGACTCGATGCAATAATTTCCCAAAGAGATTTTCAAAGTAAGGAAGCTTAGAATTCAAACATAGAGATAAATAATTTCTTACAAATCTTCTTATGTCAGGGCTATGATACCAATCTTTTATCATCAGTAGATGCTCCTTTGAATCCTTTGTTTATTATAGAAAACCTGTGATAGTAGGCAGGGGCTGAATGTAGTGGGTCATTAATTTGCACATTAGTGTAAAATTTTTCATTGGATGAATCTAAACCTTTTGGAAAAGGTAAAGGAAGAGAGACAAAATACTCAAAGCTAGTGTGATTTATCAAATTGAATATTTTCATTGGGTGAGTCCCATGGTGATATATAATATTACATCCTTATATATATATATATATATATATATATATATATAAGGATGTAATATTATAGTGTCTACGGATTACCATATCTTTAATGATGCATGTTTAGGATATGTTACCAACATTGTTCATAGAGGGAAGTATCTGAAGGAGTAATTGGATTTGAAATATAAACTTTCATAGATGAATTTGTGGGCTATCATTAAGTTTAGATTATGGATGAGGTAAATTAAAAATCCACTTTTTATATTGAGTGGGGAAACTTAGTGTATAATGTGATGCTCTTTGTATTTAATAATGCTATGATTTTGTTTTCACACATTATAGTAGAAGTAATTAAGGACTTCATACACAAATTCCTTCAAGTATATCTAGATGACTCGACTGTGTATAGTTTTGTGAATGATCTTTATGATAATTTTTATTAAAGTTTGAAAGCTGTCGAAAACATCATATATCCTTAAATCTATTTAAATATGCATTTACATTACTATTTATAACATTGTTATGACATGTCATATGCAATGAAGGCATGTTGATGGACCCTATGAAGGTAATGGTGATTTTGTAACTATAATAATTGATCACACAAATGGATATGCGAGTATTATTAGGGCATTCTGGGTAATATAGAAAGTTTACCCAAAATAATGTACATGTTTTAGATCCTCCTGAATAATTTATTAAAAATAATAATTTACTTAGATGTATGGATGCATAATAGGAGGCATTTGACACACTAAAAGGAAAGTTGGTAAGTTAAAATTTATTTATTAAAAGATATAATTTCATGCATGTGTAGATGTTTTAGGAAAAAAAAGAGGGGAAAATATTACATATCCAAGACAAGGAAAATTTGACCATCCTATTGTTTTTGAAAGTAGGAAGTTAGAAAAAAAAAATTATACCACAATGGTGAGTGAAAATCTTGCTATGGTGTATGTGTCATAGAAGTTCATGAAATATTTCTTTCTACTCCTTTTTTTTTATAAACCATGAATCACTAAAATAATTGGTATTACATGGTAGGATTTATCATTGGATAGTGTTATTTTAGGAATTCCATTTTTTAGTAGTAGTGACACTTTGAATGTTGAATGCAGGATCTGATCATTTATTGTGAATTGATATGGGTGAAGCTACACAACACAATAAATATGACATGTAGGATTAATATTTATTTTGAGTTCAATATATTCATGAAAAAATGGTATATATTTCTAGATTTTTAACTTCATGATTGGCTCTAAATGACTAGATTCCTACATAAAATAAGTAATTAACAATAAGGTCCACATTGTATTAGCTATTAGGGTGAGTTATAAAAAATAGATAGATATGAATTAATACATATATTTGTGATTTAATATGAATGAGAATATATTATATGTGAATTTCATTAAGGCATCACTAGTAGACACTACACAAGAGAGGAAACTACATGCAAGATCTTGTCAATTGCATAATTATGGCCAACTTTGCATAAAGACACAAAGTAATATGCACAAAGGTGTGATATCTTCAATATGTCAGGTAATATTAATAAAAAATATTATATTCCATTAATATTTATTGTCATATAGGAACCATTTGATAAATGGTCATGGATTTTTTGGGTCTTATTAATCTTGTTACTTTATGTAATGGTGCATATTATATCATAACAACAACCAACCACTTTAAAATATGGGTTGAGGTTGCACTTATATGGGATTATGTAGAAGAAAATTATCAAGAACAAATCCTATATGTTATAAACTAACACAAATAATAGTTATGTTATATGAATTTTAAACATATAAGGAAATAATAAGCACACAAAATATGCAAAATTTCACCTAAGCAAACCCTTTCAGCTAAAACTCCCATTACAATAACATTATTGATTATAAGATCTAAAAAATATATAAATAATAATAATACAAGTTTCAAGGTTTTGTAACCTTCATACAACACTTTATTATAAATTACAATGCACAATCTTGACCATGTGCATTCAACCTTCATGCAAGTAATTACATTTTTAATACATTGAATATTATATAAATATCATCAATACACTATACTATGTTAGATCACATTCACCTATAACATCATTGTGTATTATTTCATCACATGTATCTCAAGAATAATCACCTTTATAAGAAGAATAGTGCTTATATATGACACTTCACTTTGTAATGCCCATACAATAGGGAAATTTATAGTCACCAACTACTAAGCAAAGTGATCATTATGTAATGTTTTTAAATGGATCCATGTCATAGTGTCACAAATATGTTACTCATATACCTTTAGTATAAAAAATAAAATCATAATTTTTTTTAGTAACACCTCACATTTGTACATTACTTGCCAATGTTGTGTATCTCCTTATTCACCTTATTCTGAATACACCATTTTGCACCAATTCATAACCTTACAAAGTGAAATGATCATGTGTAGATATAAATAATTTATAAAATGTTGAAAACCTTGTGAAAATTTCATATATATTCTCCACGTAAGTCTACACAAACTCACTGCATTTCACAAGTAACCTTTTGCATCATTACTTTTGTAATTAACCTACACAAAAGCCTATGTAGCTAGTGCTTTAGTAAACAACCTTGTGCACAATTAACATTGCACATATCCATGAAAATAAAAATATTTCCCAATAATCTCCCACTTCTTGAACACTTTTCATAATGGAACATAATTCCATCCTTCATCAACTTCGGGTGTCCATGCCCATTTATTTCCTACACCAAGACAATTTCTTAGTATTAACTACATTAGTCAATGAATACACAACAATTTAATTTGTGTCTATCTTATCTAGAATTATATCCTTATCTTCCACGTTCCATTACAAAATGATATCACACATAAATTTTCTTCATTTGATAAGGATACTAAAGTTTCATTTCCAAATAGATTTCACTTTGACTATTGTAATATATCCTTAAATTTTTTTGGCTGAACTCAACCATTAAAAACAAATTTGAAGGAATGCCACATATTTCCTAACATAATTATTTATGATGTATTCATATTTTATGGTGGATATCATAACACTACCTTATCATTTGTACATCAAATGTATAACTCCAAATAAGTTAAACACATATGTAGTAGTAGATATACAATAATCAAGATCTTTAACCAAATTAAAATCCATAAAGTCATGTAAATTCAAAATATTTATTTCACCAAGATTTACCTAATATAAAATTACATAGTCATAAGTCCCACGTAGATACCTAAATATCCTCTTTACTACCATCCAATGCTCCTTTCTTATATTGGACATGAATATACTCACTCCTCCCACTATATGCACATTGTTAATTCTTGTGCAAACTATTATGTACATAAATCCTCCTACCACACTTGCATATGGAATATGAACCATGTTCTCCAAATACTCTTGTGTCTTGGTACATTGTGCAATAGATAGTTTCTAACCAATTGTGAAAGGTATATGCACTGGATTTAAATATTACACAATAAACCTTTCTAGTTATGTATAAATGTACTTCCTCTAGTATATCCAAAGCTTTTTTTTTTATGATTGTAGTTTATTTACATTCCCAAAATAAACCTTATGGATCTAAGACATTTCATGTCAAATTACGTAGATAGTTGAGACTTCACCTTCTTGATTATTCTCTTTTCGTTTCCAATTAGTAGTATGACATCCACATAGAGAACTATGGTGAAAAAGTTATCACCCTCCTCCTTAGAGTAAATTCAAGGATAAAATTTACTATGTGCAATTAAAATTCCAACCATATTAATATTGAACTTATGATTCTACATCATACATGATTGTTTCAAGCTATATAAGGACTTATTTAGTCTGTAGACCAAGTCCTCTTTCACTTTCACCTTGAAACCTTATATCCATGATATGTATATTTATTCTTTAATATTTCCATGCATAAATGTTTTCTTAACATCCATTTGATCTATTTAAATATAAAATTCAACAACAATATCTAAAATACATCTAATGGAATTCAATTTTGTAATAGGATAAAAGGTCTTGCCAAAGGCAATTTTTTCTTCTTGAAAAAATCCTTTGCCACTAGCAAGCATTATACTTATCTAGCTTCCCATACATGTGTTTATTCTCCTTGAAAACACACCTATAACCCATAGGTTTTCATCCAAGAGGTAACTTTACCAAGACCCGAGTCTAATCCTTGTCCACATACTCCAATTCCTCCATGGATTTCTTCTAAAACTTTTTTTCATTACATCCAAGAGCATCCTAAACTATCTTCGAGTCTTCACCATAAATAATAGATAATGGGAACATAGAACCTAAATATAGTGGGCTATACCTTTCTTGCATTTTGTGCACCTTTTTTGATCTCCTCATAGTAGGAGTCATAGGTAGCTCCTCTTTTTATGACTCTTATGTTTTCACACCATATTCAATTTAATTTAATTTATTTCTTCCTTTAGATATGTTTTTTTGCTTAGTATTGCCTAGAAACATTTCAAATCTCCTTGAATACTATATTTTAGTTATAAACAACCTTATTTTCTATAGATTTAAAATATTTTACCCTTTGACACCATTCCCGTATCTAATAAAGATTCACTTCATATAATTAAATTCTAGTTTTGATATTTTCTTCTTTGGAATATGAGAATAAGATTTTCAACCAAAGATTCATAGGTGTTCTAACAATGTATTATTAATATTCCACACTTCTTGTTGAGTCTTGTTAAACATCGTTGATGTTGGATATTTATTGACAAGGTAACAAGTAGTAGCCATTACTTTAGCTAAAAACTTATTCTTCAAGTGCACACCACTCAACATACTCTACACCTTGTCCATCAATGTCTTCCTTATCAAATTTACTACTCCATTATATTGTGATGTGTATGGAGTTGTCTTTTATATTTTGATTCCACACTTACTTCAAAATTAAAACTCGTTTGAGCAATATTCATTCCCATTATCCGTGCATAATACTTTGATCCTTTCTCCATTTAATTCTCTACAAGGATTTTGATCTCCATGATTTTACTAATAAATTTAAATTTATTCATAAGAAAGTATATATAGGTATTATAATATAAATCACTTATGGAGGACACATAGAATACAACCTTGTTTAGTGATGGGACATCTACCAATCCAAATACATCACTAAGGATCACTACAAGATTCCACTTGACTGATGAACATGTATGGGTAACTTCACTAATTCTACTTACCATAGATGCAATATTCATAGATATATAATTCCAAGTGAAAATTATCCATACCTCCCAACATATCTTTAGTTTGTGTAGACACCCTAATTTTATCATCAATTTACCGTCATCTAATCCACTGATAATTCTAATTAATCTACTCTAATATCATAAAACCTACACTAACACCACCACATTAATTAATTATACCATGAGCCCATTTAATCCCACTAATTACACCCATGATTAATTATCTAATTAATTGTTAATTAATTTAAGTAATTAATTCCTAACTAATTACATGCAAACATAAATTAAAAATAAGAATAAATAGTAAATAATTATCCCCATCCCTCATCAAATCCAAACCAAATCAACTAAGTCCCTCATCAAATCCCAATCAAATCAGCCAACTCCCTTATCAAATGGAAATCAAATGAACTAACTCGCTCATTAACTGGAAATTGAATTAGTTGACTCATTGATCAAATCTCGTCCATCTAAAATTAAAAATTCTAAATTAATCAAGATTCATTTTCCATTAAAAAATATATAAATTCACCCTTCATCCTTCATTTTGGAAAATGAATAGAAATAAATGGATCATAATCTTGGGGGGTGGGGGGCTGGGAATGGGATTTATCTTGGAAATCAAGCAATCATTACTCATAGGTGCGTGATGTTGAAATATTTCACAAATACTTAAGCAACTAAAATCCATCAATCACACAAGAAAATACATTCAATAAGGTAGATATTAATTTGATAAGTGCATGTACTAATTATATTCTTCCCTTTTCATTTCTCAATCTAAAGTTGTTATATTTAGAAGTATGAACTAGTGCACAACTATTTATTTCATAGATCTAGATCTTAGTTTATATAGTTTTAATCATGTGTAAAACTTTTTCACTATTATGACCTAGCCTTTAATGTCAAAGAATTATCTTATCCACCAAAAGCTATGTGTAAGTTATTTATTCAACTTTTACCTTAGGAATAACTATGTTTTTACATGCACTATTTACTTGAATTGCATCAATTCTGGATAGAGTAAGCTTGTTCACACCCCTTGCCAATACCATGTCTCTATGCACCATCTTAAACCCATATTTATTGAATGAGACACAAACATTAGCATCATTCATTTTTCTCAATGATATCATATTTATCATAAGTCCAAGATTATGCAAAACACTACAGAGAGTCTTTATCCTCCAATCTCTAAACCTCAACTTCACTCTTCCTTTATGTATAATCTTGTAGATCAAGTTGTCTCCCAAAAATATATAACCACCATCATATTCTTCATATTCACATAACCACTCTTTCACAATATTCATATGATAGGAAGCACATAAATCAATCAGTCATGCATCATTACATGTGTGCAAACTTAAGGTTCTGGGATATACATCTCCATCTCCATAATTAAAGAAATTTTCACTTAAGGATTGTAAAGAATATGGTGGTTTGGAATTTTCCACCATTATCATTTTAAATTATTTATCTAAATGCCCTATCTTTCCATAATTCCAACACTTCTTTAAGGATCATTCATATTCTTATATCTACTTCTATACTTCAAGACTTTGTCCCTAGTATTCCACTTACCTCATTATTAAAAGTAAATTTGAAAATACAAGCCATCCTTTAGATGTTATCTTTATTTAAACTTGTGCCTCATCTCCTCTGATAATAAATCATGACTACATCTTCTAATTTTAGCTATGATCTATTACTATTGATAGTTGTCATTAGATTATCCCATGAGACGGGAAAAATGCACATCAACATGACACACTTTCCTTCATCACCAAATATGACATCCATGAATGATAAGTGACTTAATACAATGTTGAATCATTTAAGTTATCTATAATTGAGTCACCATCATTCATTCATAATGAATATTACTTCTTTCATAGGAATAGTTAATTTACTAACAAATTTATTTGAAACAACATTCCCAACTTATCCCAAAAACACTTCCCAATATTTTCAGTTAAAATATTCAATAGCATTGAATCCAACACATAAAAACTAATAGATATTGTAAAATTCCTATCAGCCTTTTCCCATTTTTTTGGTTTCATTCTCATGGGTGGTACATAGGAGATATTCCATCTTGAGTTTCCATAACTCAAAATTTTGACCATTAGACTTTTTAATCTTTATTCTTGTGCTTTCAGACATTTTCCTCACGCAATATTATTCCATGTAGGACTCGCACTCAAGAAAACTCATAGGTTATCCCAACTTCTATTGAGCTTTAATAAAGCTTAAATTAAAAATGTTGGAAACAAAACCTATATGTGACAAATTAACACAAATAAGAGTAATGTTATTTGAATCTTAGAATATAAGGAATAATAAGCACACAAAATATGTAATATTTCATGAGAAAAAACCTTTTCATGTAAAAAAACCAACATAATAACTTTCTTGATTATAACACTAACAAAAGATTGTTTATAATACTACAATTTATGAGGTTTTGTACCTTCATAAAATAATTAATATATATTACAAAGGACACACTTAACCATGAGTATTAATCATTCATTTAATTACTTAAATCATCAATACTTTGAACCATATATCAATATAATTTATACACTAGACTGTGTAGGATCAAATTCACTCTATACACTTCACCATGTAGGAATCGTGCCTATATCTAACACCTGATTTTGTAATACCCACAAAATAATGGAATATATGATCACAAAATATTGATCAAAATGATTATTATTTCTCACCCTCAATAATTACTTATTAGAGCAACATCAAGATGTTACTTGCACACCTTCAATTTGATAGATATAATCTAAAAAGTGTCTAATACTGCCTTACAATTTTACATTGATTTTTATTGTTGTGTAACTCTTCATATCACATTACTAAGAATACACCACTATGCATGATTTCATAGCCTTCCACAGTGCAATGATATTATGAAAAATCACTACATAAATCTACATCATTTCTAGCACATTGACAACCTTACACAATAGTCATATGTAATCTCCATGCAAAATTATTAAATTTATTACCTTTCTCAAACAAACTTGCCCATTAGTACTTGTGAAACCACCCTAGGCAACATACTAAACAAGTAGGTCTTGTGAAAACAACCTTGCACAACATTAATCTTTCACACAATTACCATTGTGCAAATCCATGAAATGTTGAAACATTTCCCAATAATCATTCAATTTTTGAACCCTTTGCATAAGCGAACATGCCTCCATCCTTATGTAGCTTTGAGAAACCATTCCCATCAATTTCCTTCACTAAGATAACTTCCCAATATTAACTAACTTAGTAAATTAATCCAGAATATTTTCATTTGTTTCCACATTCTCTAATAATATTTTATTCTATTCCACCATTTCCCTTAAAAATGATATTTCAAATTAATATTTTTCATATAATAATGATACTTAAGGCTATTTTCAATCTAAATTACACTTTAACTATCATAATGTATCCCTATAGTCTTTTTATTGAACCCAATCATTCAACTATTAGTAGAGGTTCCTTGAAAACCCATTAGAACATGCTAATAGTTGTTTATGTTGGAAGTAGGATACAAGCTCAGATTACATACATAGTTATAGAACAGGTCAAATCTTTATTCAATTCAAAATTACATATTTATCTATAAAAATAAAAAATAAGTTGTATATAGCCTTCATTATTATTAAATGATTAAATAGATTTGAATAAAATAGAGTATTCACTATGCACTAAACAAGTACAAAAAGATGATCTGGAAAACCATTGTCAGATCTTTATATTAATCTCTATCTTTCAGAACTCTTTTCTATTATGACTGATCACTATTTATAGAAATTTACAATGCTTTTTCAATTTGCATTCCATCCTTTTGGTTCAATCTTGAAGGATTCTTTTTGAATTCCACAAACTTTTTGAATACATACAAAAATAAATATGTTATATAAACTGATACCCATCGCACACTTGTCATGTAGTTACACTCTAGGATTTTACAATCCTATTCTACTACCAACACTTTCCTAGACTTAAAAAATTATTTGATCCTAAGACAAAGGCATAAGAAGTATGCCAAATGTTGAAGTGTTGTAATTTCCTACTCAAAAGTGTTGTTCCAAAACATTACTTGTGATAATCACTCAAAGTGTCATTTACTAGATTTCACCTCTGGTGCAATACTTAGCCACCTTTGTAGGTTTTCAAATAAGTATCATACCAATCTACCACCCTTGTGGGTTTTCAATATATTGACATAACTAAGTGGCCTCCATTTATATGTTTTCAACCATCCTAGCCTCACTCCTAATGGTTAAGGATTTCCTTAATGCAATAACTGTTCAAAAATTCAAAACTAGAATCTTCACAATACCAAGATAGAAGGTGAAGGCATAGATTGTGTTGATATCACTGAGGGAGGCTACAAAGATGATGTTTCTAGAGTTTTTAATGAATAAGTTACAACTACATAATTTGGTGCTAGATGAATTTACTATATTTGGATGGATAGATGTGTATATTTGGTAGCTTTTTTCTATTGGAGTTCTTGTTGGAGCTAATTTAGTGGGATGAATTGGGGCTTCTTGATGATTTATATGATGGAGTAATCTAAATGAGACAAGTCTTTCTTGAACATGATCCAATCAATTATAAATTCCCATGCCATATTTATCATAATGTGCAATGGGACTTGGCATCCCATAAGATTCTAAATGTCATTATCTTTGGTTATCATGAGGTTGGCCCTAATATGTGACACCTTCTGTTAGATTTCATGTGAAAACTCCTCCAATATGTATGCGTGACTTTACATCTAAATTACAAAAAATGCATTACATGACATCTCATTTTACATGTTTGTATCTTATGTAGCACATTGCTTCTTAACTCAATAAACTTATTTAGTGTGAAATCTAAATCATCAGAGGTAGCCAATTGGCCTACCATTGCTACTTTGGATTTTTTAGACTTAGTGAAATTTGGGTTGACATCATTCCATGCAATGTTCAATTGTTATTTACATTCAATCATGATTTTGGTCGTGTGTTGAGCTTAAATCATGGAATTATATAAGAATGGCTCGTATTCTTTAAGGAGCTCAAAAATAGCCTATATTTTTGCTTGCATATTCTAACCTTGCATTTGAAGCTACTACAACTTTTGCATAATAATATAATATTATATTAATTGGGATAAAAGATCTATGAATTAATTTTCCTCATACATGACTTAGTCACCCAAGACTTGGTGTTAGGGTGTGGAGCTAAAAGCTTCACCAAGGAGCATACAAATCAGGTTCGGGTCTACACAGACGCCGGTGTCGGTCAGGAGTGACCGACGTCAGTCACAGGCAGTTGGAGAGACGCCGACATCGGCAGAATGGTTGGCCGACGGCAGTCACAACAAGCAGCAGGAACCGACGTCGGTTACCTGCGTGTCCAGAAAGCTATTTCCGTGGACAGAAGCGAGTGTTTGCATGATAAGTGTGAGTTGTGAACTCAAGCACGTGTCTCTATTGTTAGCATTACTATTTTTGGAGCCCTTGTTCAAGAGGCTTAACTGCTTGTTGGTTGTACATGCTCAAGTCTCCTAATTCTATATGTAGAATTAGATCTTCTTAGCTTAGTAAGTAAGTAATTTTGTAGTGAATTATTGGAATTCATTGTGTGTGAAGAATAGTATAGAATTGAATCAATCCAGGCTTGTTGGAGTTGATTGTTCTTGAGAGAGAGCTCTTGAGGAATTGAGATCCATTGAGAGATCTATACATCTAGGAGAGGTGTGGAAGAAAGAAACTTTCTTCAATTGTATTCCTTTGTAAAGAGTTTTGTTAATACAAGTTTTCAGGGTGTTTTCTTGTATCTCTTGTTCTTGATATTATCATTCTAATTACTTGTCAATCTGGTTTAATTTCGCATTTATTGCTGTCATAGTTGTAATCTATTGTTGGATTGATCCCCCAACAAGTGGTATCAGAGCTCAGGTTCACTAACAGGTGGTTTAGATCTGTGTAGTGTGTATTGATTACAGGTTCTTACAGATATTTCTGTTTGAGTGGGAGAAGCAATGGCAGATGAAAGTAAATTGAGAATGGAAAAGTTCAATGGCAAAAATTACCAACACTGGAGAATGCAGATAGAGGATTATCTATATCAAAAAGATCTCTACTTACCGTTAGGAGGTATTGCAAAGAAGCCCAAAGACATGGAGGATGAAGAATGGGAAGTTCTTGATAGAAAGGCTCTAGGGTCTATAAGACTGAGTCTAGCATCCACTGTGATATCCAATTTATCACAGGCAAAGTCTACGGTAGAGTTGATGACTACGTTAGCTAATCTGTATGAAAAACCCTCAGCTTCTAATAAGGTATATTTAATGAAGCAGTTATTTAATTTGCATATGAATGAAGGTGGATCTGTGTCTACTCATCTGAATGATTTCAATGGTATTGTGAATCAATTAAGTTTAGTGAATATAGTGTTTGATGATGAGATAAAAGCTCTTTTGATATTATGTTCTTTGCCTGAAAGTTGGCATGGCTTAGTAATGGCAGTAAGTAATACTGCATCTGCATCAAATATTTTGAAAGTAGAGGATGTTGTTAGTGTTATCTTGAATGAGGAAATACGCAGGAAAAGCACAGAAGAGGCATCTGGGAATGCTTTAAGTTTTGAGAGCAGGGGAAGGCAAAAAGAGAAGAGCAAGAAAGGCAGAGCAAGATCCAAGTCAAAGGGGAAAGGCAGATCTAAATCCAGAAATGGCAGGAAGCCACAATGCTGGAATTGTGGAAAGATGGGGCACATAAGCAGAGATTGTTGGTCAAAGCCTAAGGAGGACAACCAGCATGAAGGAAAGGAAGAAGCCAAGATTGCAGGTATTGCATAGGATGCTTTAATTTTATCTCTGCATAATAATATAGAATCTTGGGTATTGGATTCTGGTGCATCTTTTCATGCTACTCCTAACAGGGAATATTTCAGTGACTATATCCAAGGAGATTTTGGAATAGTGTACTTAGGGGATGATGAGCCTTGTAAAATAATTGGCAAAGGCAAAGTGCAGCTGAAGATGCAGAATAGCAACACATGGGTGTTGAGAGATGTGATGCATGTTCTTAGTTTGAAGAGAAATTTGATCTCTGCAGGTAAGCTAGGTGATGAGGGTTGTACAGTAACTCTCACAGCAGAATCTTGGAAGGTAACCAAGGGTGCACTTGTTATGGCCAGAGGTAAGAGAGAAGGTACTCTCTATTTGTGTAATTGTGTTACTAACAAATCTCCTTCAGTTTTATCTACTTCAGATGTGGATGCTAAATTGTGGCACTCAAGGCTTGGCCACATGAGTGAGAAGGGGATGTCTATTCTTAAGTCTAAAGGTATGCTTTCAAATTTAAAAGGCATAGATCTAGAGTTTTGTGAGCACTGTGTATTTGGAAAATAGAAAAGGGTTAGTTTTCTCAAAACTGGGTCTACTAAGAAGAGGCACAAGCTGGAGCTTGTTCACACAGACGTGTGGGGACCGGCTCAGGTTGCTTCCATTAGAGGATCACAGTACTATGTATCATTCATAGATGATGCCACAAGGAAGGTATGGATCTACTATATTAGAAGAAAATCTGATGTATTTAATACTTTTAAAGTTTGGAAAGCTATGGTTGAGAATGAAACAGGTAAAAGATTAAAGTGCCTGAGATCAGACAACGGTGGTGAATTCTGCAGTCATAAGTTCGGAGATTATTGTTACATGCATGGAATCCGTAGGCAAAGGACGGTTCTAAGGACACCTCAACAGAATGGTATTGCTGAAAGGATGAACAGGACAATAATGGAGTGTGCAAGATGTATGAGATTGCATGCCAGTTTGCCCTTACAGTTCTGGGCACAAGCTGTTGACACTGCAGTGTACCTGATTAACAGAGGACCCTCTACAGCTCTAGATGGTGGTATTCCAGAAGAGGCATGGACAGGTAAAAAGGTTGATCTCTCATATCTCAAAGTTTTTGGTTGTGAAGCCTTTGTGCATATAGATAAGGAAAATAGAAAGAAGCTTGATGCTAAGTCTATGAGATGCACGTTTATTGGCTATGGCTCAGATGATTTTGGTTACAGATTGTGGAATCTAGAAACTAACAAGGTAATCAGGAGCCGTGATGTTGTTTTCAATGAAAGAGTGATGTATTGTGATCAGCTAAGAAAGTTGAATCAGCCTGAGCAGAGCAATGGTGAATTGGATGAGGTGAAAGTCCAAGGTGAGCTCGCAGGAAAAAGAAATAATCACTTACAGGAAAACACAGAGACCGATGTCGGCAGGTTAGGAACTGACGTCGGCAGGACAGAAATCGGCATCGGCAATATAGAGACCGATGTCGACCGTACAGGTACCGAGGTCAGTCAGGCAGAACCGTCGTCGGCCAGTAACAGGTCTACAGATGGCCGAGGTCGGTCACTGTCAAAAAATTTGGGTGGACAGCGTGTTGAGAACGAGTCCAAGACACCCATCAGGAGGTCAGAAAGGGTGAGTAAGCCTCCAATTAGATATTCTCCTTCTTTATATTATTTATTGCTAATCGATGGTGGAGAACCAGAGAGTTTTGAAGAAGCAATACAGGTGGAGTCCAAGAGTGAGTGGGAGTGTGGCATGGTTGAGGAGTTGGAGTCCTTAAGAGAGAACCAAACATGGGATTTGGTTGAATTGCTAGCTGGTAAGAGAACACTTAAGAACAGATGGACCTACAGGTTGAAGGAAGGTGAGAATGGACAGATGAGATACAAGGCCAGATTAGTGGTAAAAGGATTCGCACAAAAGCCAGGTATTGACTTTGGTGAGATTTTTTCTCCAGTTGTTAAAATGACTTCAATAAGGGTTGTATTGTCTTTGGTTGCTTTTGAGGATTTGCATCTTGAGCAGCTAGATGTTAAGACAGTGTTTCTTCATGGAGATTTGGATGAGGAAATTTATATGGAACAGCCAGAAGGATTCGAGGTCAAGGGTAAGGAGAAGTTTGTGTGCAGGTTGAAGAAAATCTTGTATGGCCTCAAACAAGCTCCTAGACAATGGTACTTAAAATTTGACAGGTTTATGACTGAGCACAGCTACAATAGGTGTCAATCAGACCATTGTGTGTATTTCAAGAGATTTGATAACGGTAGATATATTATTCTATTGTTGTATGTAGATGACATGCTGGTTGCAGGGTCTCACATGCAGGATATCTCAGAGCTTAAGGTAAAATTAGCTCAAATGTTTGCTATGAAGGATTTAGGAGCAGCGAAGAAAATCCTTGGCATGAGCATTAAGAGAGACAGGAAAAATCACAGGTTGATATTGTCTCAAGAATATTATGTGGACAAGGTGTTGAAACGGTTCAATATGCAGGATGCTAAACCGATAAGCACACCTTTGGCTGGACATTTCAAGTTAAGTAAAGAACAATGTCCCAATTCATATGAAGAGGTAGAGTACATGAGTAAGGTTCCATATTCTTCCACGGTAGGAAGTTTGATGTATGCAATGGTATGTACTAGACCGGATATTGCCCAAGCAGTGGGAGTGGTAAGTAAGTATATGGCCAATCCAGGTAAGGAACATTGGAAAGCAGTTCAATGGATCCTTAGATATCTGAGAGGAACCAGCGGTAGACACTTGTGCTATGGAGGTTCAGATACTTCTCTACATGGCTATGTAGATTCAGATATGGCAGGGGATTTGGATGGCAGGAGAAGCACCACAGGTTATGTTTTTACTGTAGGTGGAACAACGGTTAGTTGGATATCTAAGTTGCAGAAGGTTGTAGCCTTGTCAACTACAGAAGCAGAGTATATTGCAGCTACAGAAGCTAGCAAGGAGATGATATGGATGACACGGCTCATGGAAGAGCTTGGAAGGGAGCATGGAAGTTGCAGATTGTATAGTGACAGTCAGAGTGCAATCCATTTGGCTAAGAACTCAGCTTTTCACTCAAGAACCAAGCACATATAGCTAAGGTATCACTTCATACGACAGGTATTGGAAGATGGTGAGTTGAAGCTGGATAAAATCCATACAGATAGGAATCCTACTGATATGCTAACAAAGCCGGTTACTAAGGAGAAGTTGAACTTTCATTCAACTTCTATTGGTCTTCATGATTGAGTTGAAGATGGAGGAGCTAGAAGATGTTGCTGTACAGGTACTGGTGCAGCTGGTTTATCTCCAAGTGGGAGATTGTTAGGGTGTGGAGCTAAAAGCTTCACCAAGGAGCATACAAATTAGGTTCGGGTCTACACAGACGCCGGTGTCAGTCAGGAGCGACCGACGTCAGTCACAGGCAGTTGGAGAGACGCCGACGTCGGCAGAATGGTCGGCCGACGGCGGTCACAAACAAGCAGCAAGAACCGACGTCGGTTACTTGCGTGTCCAGAAAGCTATTTCCGTGGATAGAAGCGAGTGTTTGCATGATAAGTTTGAGTTGTGAACTCAAGCACGTGTCTCTATTGTTAGCATTACTATTTTTGGAGCCCTTGTTCAAGAGGCTTAACTGCTTGTTGGTTGTACATGCTCAAGTCTCCTAATTCTATATGTAGAATTAGATCTTCTTAGCTTAGTAAGTAAGTAATTTTGTAGTGAATTATTGGAATTCATTGTGTGTGAAGAACAGTACAGAATGGAATCAATCCAGGCTTGTTGGAGTTGATTGTTCTTGAGAGAGAGCTCTTGAGGAATTGAGATCCATTGAGAGATCTATACATCTAGGAGAGGTGTGGAAGAAAGAAACTTTCTTCAATTGTATTCCTTTGTAAAGAGTTTTGTTAATACAAGTTTTCAGGGTGTTCTTGTATCTCTTGTTCTTGATATTATCATTCTAATTACTTGTCAATCTGGTTTAATTCCGCATTTATTGCTGTCATAGTTGTAATCTATTGTTGGATCGATCCCCCAACACTTAGATGACTAGTGTAACATATGTATCATCAATGATCTTCCTAGCCTTTGTGAGCTAGAGGTACAACTCTGCATTTTCCTCCCTAATTTTTGATGCATCATGCTCTAGCTCATAATCCTTTTGTGTAATGGAAGCTTGAAATTCCATAATTCCCTCTATCTACTTTCCAAAGTTAACTTGGTCACATCAAGTGACACTTATTACAATACCTTGGCCATAACTAGTGTAGAAGATGTAGGAGTTTTTGGGGCTGGTCTTGTTGAATCTACGACATAGGATTTTGAATTTTGTCCTCTATATTGATGGTGTTGGGACATCCCACAACTAACTTGTGGATATTATCCTATGATGTGAGGCTTCTTTTTTTGTGTCTCTTTGTGTGTATCTAAAGCTTTGAGATGTGTTAGATGGTTGTTGAGCCTCAATTATCTACAACTACTTGGCTTGCTTTATTTGTTATTGGGTTATTAATTTAACCTTATTTGTTTTCTCTTGTTCCCATTTAGAGGGGAAACTGCCTCTACTTACACCTTAGCTACCTATTCTACTTTATACATAGAATCCTTGATAGTTTTCCCTTAGCCTTTTTCTTTTTGAATTATTGCTACTTTTGCAAGACCTCTTGATTTTTTTGTTCTTTTGACTTGGTTATTGCATCAACCTTGACCTTTTTCTATTTCACCCTACACTTCCTTATATGTTTATTATTGTTATTTATTATAGTCTCTTCTTCTTAATTTTTATTATTTCTCTTTTTCCTCATCTTGATGCTTCTTTTGTTTAGTTTCCTCTACTTATTTCTTTTATGTATCCTCAGTCTCTTTGTTCTTCTTATTTTGTCCTTCTTTCTTGGCTTTGTGATCTACTTATTATTTATTTTTCTTTTTCCTTTCCTCCTTCCTTGGCTTATTTTTGGTTTCCTTTTGCACCTTTTCTTGTGTTATTTTGGTCTACATATCTTCCTATTTTTTTGTGATGTCCTCCTACACCTTTCTCTCTTCTGGCTATTGTTGTTTTCTTGCTTGAGATTCATGTGCTTTAGTGGGGGAATATGGGGATGGTGATGGATGGGTTGACTGGGATGAATGAAATTGGGAATAATGAGGGTAATAATAATGGGAAGACATCACCACTATGCACCTACTTACTATTTTATTTATTCTTATAGGTGGAATGAAAACCTTCTTCTAGTGCTTTAGTGTGTGTGTCATCTCAGTAGGTTGTTCCTTCATAGCTTGTTATTATTTGGACTCAATCTCATCCACCACTTGTGGTTTTAAATATATCCCATGGTATCTACAATTGATGGAGATGTCCTCGACATTGTGTATGTTCTAGATTATGCATGAGATACTATTGTGGGCTCTCCTATTGTGTTACACCTTGCTCTAGCCTTTATTTTTGTAAAGCTACCTATGTAGATGAATATCCTACACTGGATTATCCTTGTAATATGAACAATGTTCTATGTTTGTTCTCTTCCTCCTCGACAACTATGTCAACTATAAATGAAGTAGGAGGTGTGGGAATGTCGACCAAAATGTCTAATGGGACATTATTGAACACTAAACAAGTGCACACTAATTTCTAGAATAAAAAATATTTTTCTTCCTTTTCCTCATATATTTATGTGCATATGTATTCTAGCATATACTTACAAACTTCTTCCTCAGTGATGACAAGTTGTGCGAGATCATATTCTTTAGAAATCTTGGGCATGTTTGGGTTGTTGAGCTAGGGGTTAGTGTTGTGGGTCTTTTTATTAGATGGAGGAGGTGGTGTTGTCCTCTACATAAGTGCATTTCTTTTCCCCTAGAAATCTATGATGTGGCTACCTATTTTTTAGGAGGTATATATACTTCAACTTATGGTTGTGTTGGTAATGGTTATTATACACTTAGAGTCATTTATCATAGTATTTGGATAGTTCTAGTATACATGAATTTATGATGCAAGACTTAAGATTGTGTATCTAGCATAATGATTAAAAAGGGAAAGGAAGTGGTTCTTGCCTCCAAAAACTTGTGAACCTTTATCTAAATGCCATCATAAATATTTGTAATAGTTCTATGATTCCCTAGATGTTGCATGACATATTTGGGAACATAAGGGTGCAAAAATATGATTTTTTGGACCTCTACCCACCATGCATTGAACTAGCACAATTGCACATAATATTGTGTTGTCTTAGTCCAGGTAATGTTAGTGAAGGTGGTCATGGGCCAAAAATCAGCATTAGGTATGACAACCCATCAAGATATTTCTATTGTTTTAAATATATGATTAATACTAGGAAATGGTATTGAAACACTTAAAAAATGGAGTTGTTTACATTTTAAATGTTTCTAGTTAGTTTAGAGACTAAAAAAACTACCTAGTTGAAGTCCTCATTTAGTAGGATCTTTTGATATACAATATCGATGATCAATTTGGTAGTGTGCCTTACACTTTTGGTGGTTTACCAAAATTGTTTAGTTATACATTCACACAATTTTCACATTGAAACATAATCTAATAAATAAATAGGGATCCCTCAGGATGCGCTACTATACTTCTCCTTAGTATATGAGTTAATGGGAGGGGCCTTGGTTTTATATAGTAAGAAGGATTCACCTTAGGCTAGAAATCATGTTGTTTGTGCCATGGTTATTGGATTGATGAATATCATGTCATCTTTGGAGATATGGATTTCACATTAATTGTAATGATTGAGAAATGTCATCATCACTTAGTCCAATTGATCAAATGTAAGGGATCTTGAGGAGTCATTCCACATCAACTCCTTGTAGGGGATGTTGGAGTGCTAGGGATTATGTTTATGATATTGCATCTTGGTATATGATAAAAATATTGGCTTCTACCATATCAATAAAATTAAATGGATTAGGATCATGGTATTTTATTTTCCTTAGTGTAAGGTCAATCCCCATTTCTTCTTTCTATGCAATCTGATAATGGAATTTAGAGTTGTAATCAATTTATGTCTACTATTCAGTAGATGATGTAGCTTAGATTTATGCTACTAGAAAATTAATGCTAAGATGAATGAATTAGATTAAAATTATAGATGGATTTATTCTCAAATGTTTTTAATGAAATTTCACTCTATATGTCCTTGGTTAAATATCTTTCCTTCCCTCCATTTGTCTGACACTCTGCATTGAATGACACTGAGCTATCTTCATGTCATTGTGATCTTAGTTTGAATGCCATGGTTATTATGATGTGACATTAATTCTTTACTAAGTAAGTTCAATGCTTTATCTCATGGAATTCCTTGATGTGATTTAGCACCAGTTATTCTCCAATGACTTTCCTTTGTTGTACATTAACTGAGTCTAACACACTTATATGCTTTGGGAAAGATGCAATCTTTTGAGTTTTGTGTCATTAACAAATTTTTGAGTGACTAAATATTACCTATATTTCATACTCTTTTTATTAATTGAACCTCCCAAACTTAGTTGATTGACCCCATGTTGACATTGTGCTCAATTTTATGTGTATTGCTTGTTCTTTTTTTTGTTACTTTCATTTGATATTTTATGACTTTCACTTTCCAAACTATGTTTTATGTCTTAAGATATAGATATCACACTATACAGTTACACGATAGACCTAAAAATAAAATAATAAAGTAATACATTAGAAACAAATCCTAATCTACATGGTGCTACTTAGCACCCTCTATGGTTTCTCTCTGAGATCTAATATAGAGATTATTGACAATAAGGCTTAAGCCTATAGCCATTTACACCCCCTAGGAAAATGTTTTATTGAAGGTCCCATTAACATAAATTTTCCTTGTTATGAGACATCATGAATGATGTAATTTCCTTTACATTAGATGTGAAATTTTTCTAGAAATGCCCAAAATCTAATATCATATAATAATATTGATTATTATAAAAAAATTATTAGGATCACAAATTGTTATCATGCCACACTTTTTGAATTTAGTTGTTGACTTCCTGAGTCCATTGTGTTATCATCTTATTTCATCCCATCCTATTTAAATCCATCAGTCATGTCTAAAGAGAGTAATCTACTAATCACATAATCATTACAATTTACAAACTAGGGACTATTATTCCATTTGCATGACTACTTCTAATCCATAAACTCACTAAAATGGAGTGAAACCTAGCACATGCTTTAAGTTTGTCCTAAATTCCCAAAGTATCATAATTATTCAATCCTTTTAATCATCTTTTTGAACATTGCATATTTTTATGAGCATCTTGCCAATGACTTTGTTTGATGCCTCTACTTATCCATTGGCTTGTGGATGATACATTATGATTTTGTGGTGTGACATCATAAACTCATCCATCATAATCTTGATGGTAATATTGAGTAAATGTGTTCCTATATCACTAACCAAATTCAAAATACATCCAAATCTGATTATAATATTATCATAAAATAGGTTCTATCTTTATCACTGCATCTTGGTGTGGTAGTAGCTTCTACCCATTTAGTGAAGTAATCCATCACAATAATTATGTACCTTGCATGAATAAATTTACTTGGTAGATTTTTTCGTTCTAAAAATTCATCTCTCCACTACTCAAATGATTGCTCAACTAACATAGGGTCTAGTGGCATTTCATCTCTATGATTAGGCCTTCCCATCCTTATATAAATGTCATAATGTTTTGTTACTCGGTGTGCATCCTCAAAAAGAGTATGCCACCATAGGACACTTTAAAATATCTTACTTATAGTGTATTCTCCTAAAAAATGTCCACCTATGATTTTATGATGTACCTCTTAAATAAGTTTTGGTCACTTATGCTCCAAAGTTATTCTACATAGTACGTCATCTTTGCCCATTTTATACATAAATTAATTAATAATACTTAATGGAATGGCTCTTGTGATCAACTTATTTTTATCCCTTTCCACATATTTCATAGTAAAAAATCCTTGTTCCAATAAAATTTCTGTCTTCCATGTTTTCTAGAGTCGTAGAGACCTGAAATAAATGGAAATATGTTGATTCATATTTGATTTTTTTAAGTTCCTCTTCATTGCATATTCAGCTCAAATGGTTTGGTCCCACATTTTATCTCTTAGGTTTCACATTTATTTTGAACTAAAATTCTTTAAATAACATCATCCACCTAGATATCTTTCCTCCTAACATGGGCTTATTTAACAAATATCCTAGATTCTAGTAATTAGAAAAAAATTCAAACAACGTTGCTAGAAGGTAGTGTTTGAACTTCTGGAGTGTGAACACCATTTCCAAAGCTTCCCATTCTATAGTTATATATTTTTATGTACAAATGGGAGCTTTCAACTTATGAAATGATCATGATGGTCCAATCTTCTATCTCCTGGTTGTGTTAAAACAACTCCTATCATAGTTCTTAAGGCTTATACATGAACATGAAATGGTTTACTTAAGTATAGAAATACTAAAATGGGAGATATTAACAACCTCTACTTTAAATCCATAAATGTTTTTTGTCACTCATTAGTCCAATAAAATGCAGTGTCTTTACATAGTAGCTTTTCTATGGGGTCAAATACAGTTGTGTAGACTTTTATGAATTTCTTATAGTATCTTGTATGACCCAAGAATGATTGCACCTTTATAGAGCTTGTAGGGGGTGGCATACCAATAATAATTATGATTTTGGATTGGTCAACTAAAATCCCATAGTTGCATACTATATGACCCAAAAGGACACTAAAAGGTGTAAATAACAAGCACTTATTCAAGTTAAATGCAATATGCATAGTCCAACAATGTTCTAACATCATCCATAACTTGCATAGGTTCTCCTTGAATAAAGAAAAAACATCCTAATCATCTAGATATACTTCAAGGAAATCATGGATTACGTATATAAATGCAATAATCATAGCCCTAGAGAATACTACAAAGTATTATTCAAACTAAAAGGCGTTACCTTATATGCAAAATATCTCCATTATATTATAAATGTGGTTTTAGTTTGATCTTCTATTATGATTGGTATCTGATGGTAGCCATTGAACCCATCTATAAATTAATACACTTCATGTCTTTCTACTAACTCTAAGACTTCATATGTGAAAGGAATTAGGAATGGATCATTAAAACAAGCATCATTTAGTGTATGATACTCCCCACATACTCTGATTTCTCTCTAATTTTTAGGATACCCCACCATTGGGCTAACCTAATTTGATTTTTCCATCAAATAAATAATGCTTGCTTCTTGCATCTTTTCCAATTTAGCATTTACCTTAAATTTCATGTTGGGTTTTAGCCTATATGGGTGATTTTTCATAGGCCATGCACACTCCCTTATCTCTATGTGTATGTCCCCTAGTGAAGGGTCTACACCTTCCATTTATGTGAACTTTTTGGAAATACATCCTAATAATCTCATAATAGTTTTAGTCCTTATAAAATCTCATTTTGCATCTAGTAGTCACATAAAGTTGCATGTTTTGGCACAAACTCTATCATAATATTCCCTACCAATTTGTTTAATGGTTCCTAGTATATGTTTTTGGAATCTATTGGAATTAAATCTTGAAATATTATTTATCATTCTTGCTCTTGAATATTAAGATTTCAAAGATGTTGATATTTGGTTTGGTCTATGATTTTGGCTGTAGGCTCATCCATTCTCACTCTGGTTCAAAAAATCCCTTCAAATCCAAGTATTCATCATTTTCATTAGACTTAGCTTAATCCTCCTTATTGATGATTCAATTTTAAGGTTTTCAAAAAATCCTCTTTCTATTTACTCTCCTTATAGTTTTTAAGAGTTTCATTTAAGTCCTTAGTCATTTCTTCCTATGAAGCACAGTCTTAATATACCAAGTGGTTCTCATATTCATAGATAAATGTTTGAATAAATTCTTGTTGGACATAAATCCATTTCTTAGTCTCCCTTATGCATTATTGATGTATGTACCATGCTGTTGGAAGTGATTCCAGGGTATACCTGAATACATGTACCCAATATTTGGGTTCTACACCCCACACTTACCATAAATCTACACACCTATGGATATGGATTTATAAACACTTCCCTTCTTGTAAAAATGGCCATATTTCCTTGATAGTAGGTGGTACTTGGAATTGATCTCAAATAGTTCACAAACCCCATTGCATTGTAACTTGTTTATCTTGTGAACTACCCTCCAAGTTGTAGCAGTTGTCTTTAGTTCATAGTTTAGTGAACTCACCCTATGGTCTATATTAGGCACATGATGTTATAGTTTGAATATTAATTGATCCACGTAATCAATTTCAAAATATTGAGGTATTTGGTGTTATGTAGCAAAAACCATTTATAATGAGCGTACCTTATGATCTCCTCTTACCCAATTCATAATGTGGGTATATAAATCACCACTAATTGAATATTTTGTTTCCAAAGGTAAAAGACCTTACTTTGTTGGTTCAATATAGGCTATGTTTTTCACACCTAATTTGTAAAATAAATACACTTCATACCTTGTTGGTGATCAGATCGATAGTGATTATCCTATTTTTAACATTAAAACTTATTCTTTTATTATCATAGGTCTAGAAGAAAGTTATTTAATTAATTTTAGATGTTGTTGAGGCTCTATTTCTAGATGGAAAAATGATACCCTCTAACTCATAGTGTATGGCTTGCTCTCAATTTTATTCAGGTGTATAATAATAATTATATCCCCTTTGTGTGCCTCTAAATAATTTCATACTATATTAATGGTCATCTAAGCATCATAATCCCACTTCTTACCAATAAACGTAGGGTAATTTGTTTCATCCAATTTCATGTAAACTAATTAGAAATCACCTTGCAAGATTAGGTCATCAACTTTGATATCTACATGTCTAGTTGACCAATAGGTTTTACCCTCTAGTAGTCTATGAGAATTAGCATTACTAGACTATAAATGGGAGTTAGTTATCCAATATCTCCCATGTGGACCAAGGAATCATATTAACTACACTTATAAAATTAAATATAGTGTTTTTTACTTCATATCCTGCCAATTCAATATCCATATGGGAGTCAACATCCCAAGGTTTCTTAGTCTTCACATACCATATTACCTTATCAGTGTGTTGTTGACCTCTCTGTGTGCATGCTAATATGTTGGATTAATCCAAGATCTCTGAACATAACATATTGCATGAAAACCCTAGAATTAGGTGAGAGTAAATACAAAGCAAAAGAGAACTTCATAAATTCATTAACTAATAAGCCAAAAAGTACAAAGGAGGTACATTATATAGTAAGAGATTTGGTCACCATAAAGGTAACAACTTAAATCATAATTAGAAAACACATAAAGTGTATTTTCCATAATGGACTTAAAAACCCTAATCAAGTTGACTAACGAACATGTAGGTAAAAGTAGAAGTGGGAAAAATCCTACCTAAACACCCCCATAAAATGTATGTTAGGTAATTAGAAAAATTGGGTCCTTGTAACAAGTCCTAATGAGGTACCCAAGTATAATGAAACTCTCATAAAGTGATGAAAATGAGAAAAATCATATGACAAAACTCCTCCCCTTATATAGAGCAAAGAAGAGAAGGGAACTAAAAATCCCCACTAGAATCTCTAACTACCTGAAGCCATCCAGTCTCCTACAATGGAGTTATTAGAGGTGACAGTGGATCTGAAGTAGATGTAATGAAGAGTGGATCACCATGGAATAGTGAATGAGTTTACCAAGAGCCTGATGGATATTCAACCAAGGTGTGATTCCTATCCAAGGAATTATTCTCATAATTCAAGGTAGGAGGGCCAACTACTCTATGCAATGATGGTGCAATAGGAGTAGATGCAATGAAGGACTATTGAATGCCCTAAAATTATGGTATATAGTGCCTAATGTCTGATGTGTCTTGGATAAATATAGATATTCCCTTTAATGTCTGAGTGGACTAGGGTAAGTTGATTAGGGAATAACTCCTCAATATTTGGAAGGTGATAAAAAGATGGTGGAGATGTGTCCTTATCACTATTATAGTCATTTGTATTAGAATAAGAGTCATCAATATCTAAAGATGGCTTATGCCTAGGGATGCCATCAATTTTAGGTGAGTCTGAAGAAGAACATTATGAAAGAGAGTTCAAATTAAAGTGTGAAAAGTTATATAGCTATGTCTGATGATCGCCTATTCCTTCTTCCAATATAGTATCATAGTACAACCCTCTAACATACACTAAATTTAGAGTGAACTCAACTCACATGCCCTTACAAAGGTGAATGATCTATAAATTGATATTAGATTAGTTTAAAGTGAGGGAACACTGAGAAAATTATCAAATTTTCCACCACTCACTTTAACAAACCCTCTCTTGAGAACCTTTTTAGAAGTGTTGTCACCCAATTGTATAGAAGACATGTCACATGGTTCCAAGGAACTAAACTCTATTTGTGAAGAGGCCATGTGATGTGAACTACTAGAGTCAATGACCCATGTAGGAGTTAGAGGTACAACTACGACTATGGCCTTATCTTTTGCTTTCTCTTTATTATTCTCTTTTCCTTTTCTTTACCATGGCCATTTTCTTGAGAGGATTCATGGGCTGATGAATTTTGAATGGTAGAATTAGGGACATTGATGTTGTGTTTCTAGAGAATCTTAGTCAAGTGGTCTATATTTTTCTTCAAAAAATTTCTTTCATCATGCTTTCTTGAGAAAAACCCACATTTGATATAATCTTTCTTAGGTTTAGAACTAGAAGAAGAGGTCTCATGGTTAGATTTGTATGTGGGAGGATTTACATCCTTCTCTCAATCCTTTTATTTTGTTTCTTCTCTCTATTTTTTGAAGCCTTCTCTTTCTTAGAAAAAATTACATGAGATTTTGAGGACTTCACTATGCCCATATGTATCAACTTCTCTTACTCCTAAGTCAAGTTGGTAACAAAGGTATCTAAATAAGGCATCTTCCATGTAGCTCCAAAATCACTTTTTGTGGCATGAAAAGTGGACACAAACACATATTAGTCTGGAGTCAGTTTGGAGAGTATGCATAGAATAAATTGATCATCTTTTTTGTCTATTCCACATTCTTTTAACTATAAACTAAAACATTTAAACTCAGTGAAGAAGTCTTATAGTGTGTCAAAGTCATCCAAGCTCAAAATAATGAGCTCATTCTCTAGTTCATGATCTCTCATCACATCCTACTTCTCAAAGATTTTTTATAATGTAGTCCATACTTCATTTGGTGTTTTAACAAGTTCAATATGAAAATGTAATTTAGGGGAAATTGACAAACTAAGACAACCATGTGATTGATCACATCTGTTAAAATACATTTTTCTTTGTATCTACTATAGGTTCAATTTTCTCATTCATAGTAATCTCATAGAATCCTTATTTTCTTAGAAAAAGTAACACATTGCTTTTCCATTCGTGATAGCTAAATGTTGTAAGAAGAGGAAACTACCAATAATTTTCCATGATGCAAGAAAATAGGTTGTTGATAAAGTAAAGAAAAAATGTAGAAAAAAGTATACAACATCACACAGTACCCCTTATAACTATCAGAGTGACCCCCCATTAAATTTTAAATATAAGCATGCTTTTATAGATGTCAGAGACAACCAAGAATACAAATTCAAAATTTGTGTGTAAGTATGAAATAATTAGAGGTACATCAGATTCAACCAATAATGTGTCTAAGAGTGTAAAATATTTAGTTTTTAAGAGAGCCCAAAAATGTATCTAATGCATAGAGAAATAAAAATAAGCACTTTTGAAGAGGATGACACTTAAACCTAAGTTACAAATCAAAAGTTATAACCATTTGACAATCTTAGCTCACATGAAAAATTTGGGTGTAAATGGATGGAAAAATATTTTTTTATCAACTTCCTTGAAAAACCTTGAGGCCCTTTGGAACAAAAGGTTTAAAATTTTTAGGAAGTGATTTCCTAAAAAAAAAAAAATTATGCCTCCTTGGAGTAAAAGTTAAGCATTTTTTGGTTAGAAGTGATCATGGGCTTAATTTCCATATGACCAATGGCTAAGGGCTAAGCTAGGTACTTACCTCATGTGACCACACCATATGAATAGGAGGCTAAGGCTTATTGTGGGTGCTCTCCCCATTCAATTTTGTATTAATGTGATTGATATGGGAGTTACATCATCCAAAAAATTCACCCATTTTAAAAATGAATAGTGTCACACTTCATAGTGTTAAACTTAATGGTTGTGTACACATCACAAGGTGTAAAATAAGGCTAGTAGAGATCTAGTTTTGATTTTAAATTCAACATATCTCAATAGGCCTACTATCAAGGTCAGTGAAAATCATCTATAGTGTGTGCAGAGTCCATAAATCTTGATAGAGGTGCAAGTAGGGATCGTAGGACCTGATAGAGATGTGAACAAGGGTTAAAAGACCTGATGGGAGTGTAGAAAGGGGTGAAAAGAATTGATGGATGTGTAATTAGGAGTTGTAAGACCTGATGGAGGTGTGAGCAGGGGTTGTAGGAATTTATAATAGTGTAGATAAGGGTGCTAGAACTTGAATAAGTTACAAGCAAGGGTTGAAAGACCTAATAGATATGTAGGTAGTGGGACTAGAGTCTAATAGAGCTATTGATAGGAGGGTTATAAATTGATGAAGTTGCATGTATCAACCCAAATGTCTACCAAGGTTCAGAATCTTGCTAAACTACCAAATTTGCCTATTACTTTTGGAAAACCCACTGAATTTATAAAATACCCAAATCTAAAATTTTGATGTAGCCTCTCCAAAAAATATAGAAAGAACCCATTTGAGAACTCTAAAAAAACAAAAACATTTTCTTGATTTGAGACCCATGTAGTATGGATTTACTTGAAATGGTCAAAAAATACTTGAAACCCTCCAAAATTGGTCAAAAAATAATGTCACAGATCTAGGTCAAGTGAGTAGTCAATCTTAGGGTTTTGATGCCTTACGGATCTGATGGCACTGTCTATTTTATGATAAGAGACTTCAAATATATTTTTTGTAAAAATTTACATAAAATCCCACCAAACCTACAAAAATTAAAAAATCAAGAAAATTACTAGGAATACATGCATGTAAAAGATCTCACCAAAGATTTTGAAATGGCAAGGTGGTCATTAGATCAGACCTCTGATACCATGTTATATTACTCCAAGATCTCTAAATGTCACAGATTGCATGAAAACCCTAGAATTAGGTGAGAGCATATGTAGAGCAAAATAGAGATTCATAAACTAATTATCTAATTCATTATTTGATTAACCAAAAAGTACATAAGAGGTACATTATATAGTGAGAGATTTAGGTCATCATAAAGGTAAAAACTTAACTCACAATTAGAAAACACATAAAGTGTATTTCTCTTAATGAGCTTAACAACCCTAAGCAAGCTAAATAATAACTGTGTAGGTAAAACCAAAAGTTGTAAAAAGCCTACACTAACATAAAAGGTTATGTACAAGATTTGTAATATTATACAATATGCCTTAATTTATTAAAGTGATTAGAAGTTTTAAAAGATTATTCAAGGTAGTAACTAATCCCTTCTATCTCTTGATGTACATAATTTGTCTATACATATGTGTATCAATGGTTATGGCATCATCCTCTAACATAGTCTATTGGTATATGTTTTGAATAACGTGATCTACTTGATACATCAAATCATTTTCTATCCCAGGGTTGGGATAGTTGTCTTACTAGTCCTTTCTAATTATTTGATCCTACAACATTTTTAAGGCAGGCAATCTCTACTCTGCATGTTGATGTCATGTAACTTCTTATATGAACGCAAGATCCTTGGGGTCTAAATTTATCATATTCACATTATATGCATGCTTTTATTTTATCTATTTTTCCAATATTGGATCATATTCAATGTGGTGTTGTCCAAAAACTCTACAATAAATGTAGTATAGCTGCATCTAAATATTAGTTAGATCGTTTCATGTGAATTATTTGTATTCTTCACATAAGTAACAAATAATGGGTGGTTAACCCTATTTTTCATCTATTATATAATTACCTCCTTGGTATCCACCTCTGTTCCCACCTCTATATTCCCCTTATGTTTACTAAAAATTAAAACCCAATTTTTGTTGATCTCCTTATCATCTTTTTCGCTAAGGGAAACCCCACCCCTATTTTTGTTGGCCATCATATCCCTTGTATATTCCTTAGGGAGAATATGGATCCCATCCTGATTGCTATTTTTTGGAAAACATAGTTTTCCATGGTTTTGATACTAAGGATATGGATAAGTCCATCCTACCTATTACTAGGGGGATTGTGGTATCCAACCTACTAGAGCTTGTGTTTGATATTGAGGTGTGGTTGGCCCCCATCTATGAATAGCTTACATCATAGTTTTTATGTCTACATCTAGGCTTGGAATCCATAGATTTATAGATGGAATCTATTATGTTACTACTATGAAGACATTCTTGGTGATTTTTATCCTTCATTCGTGGATTGTTTGGAATTTTTTTTCATAATGAGTATGAAACTTGTAAAAGTTACAATATATAATCTGAGGTTGTTGAGTGTACTATTATAAGAGATAAAATTTCATATTTGTATGCCCTACTACACAATAGATCTCATATACTTATACCTTAAATTTTTGGTAGTCATTCCTATGGTAATCCTATTTTTCACACTCCATACACTTGAGGGCTAGCCTAGGTATATTACTTTCGTGTAACTCCTCCATCTTTCACAAAACAACATCTATCTTGGCATTAGTTTTTACAGTAGGTTGTGGGTTATCCCCATAATCCTTTATCTACTCTACACAAAGTGCATCTATCCAAGAATCCACCTTATTAGTGAACCATATTTGAACAATGGTGAATCTAATATGAGGTTGCAAGCCTTCTACAAACCATGTAACCTTATATGTATCTTGGAATAGAGTGTTTACTATGTTCATTACACTATAAAATATGTGATCATAATCCCATATTGACTCACATGATTTGGTTTAATCTCTTTTAGGTCTTGGATTGTTTGACTCACATATTTATCCATTTTTAATTCTCTATCAGTTGATTTGTGACATCTTGAAAGATCAATTTGGTAGCATCTCTTTTGTATATTTAATATATATCTCTTCTTGTTATGGCTCATATGATCTTGCACTTCTTTTAATCATTTATAGTTACAATTTTAATCTATATTTTAATTCTTAAATTTAAAAGATACTGCTTAGGGATATTAGACCCATCATATGGTGTCAAAGTGAAAAAAATTACTACATTGAGATCCATATTTTTTGTGTTCACACTTGAAACTAGTGTCACTTTTGGACTAGACTTTGTCAATATCTTAAGATTTACTATGACCCAAAATCCAACTTCAATAAATTTCATCCTACCATCAATTTATTTTTGTCTTTGTTATATTTCCCATATGTATCTATAAAAGAGTCAAACCATGTACTATATTTTTTAGCTTCTATACTTTTCTTCTTATTTATGTTGATAAATTAGGCACAGGGGATGTGTACCCTTAAATGATTCATGTCTATGACTCTTGATTTATTTGAACTTGAACCTACTTTAATATTTTGAATTAACATAACTTCTTCAAAATACTATTCTATATATTCTCCAAACAATATATCTCCTTGTAACTATTTTCACCATCTCTTCAACATCTATTTTCCAATCTCTATCTTTTATCTTTTAGGACCTCTCATTTCCTCATCCTCATCCTCTCTAAATTCACTAACTCTCCCTTAAGCTCTCATTTCTTATTCATCTTATAATTTTTTTATTCTACTCTTACTCATAGTTACATTAGGATTATTCTATTTTTTCCATCTTCTTTGTTGTCATAGGTCTCACTCTAGTCCCATAATTCACTTTGCACTTTCCCCTTTGTGTCCTCCATCTTCTGGGTTTAAGGTCAAGTTTCCATTCTTATTTATTTATCATTACTTTCATTAACACACACATCCTTTAACACCTAAAGTGAATATCTGTGTTGGTAGGAATGAGCACCATGGCCTTTTATAAAACCAACATTTTAATGAGAATAGGTAGTCATTGTATAAACTTTCCTCTAATGCCCATCACAAATAGATCCTATGCAACCTTGAATGAAATTTAACTATGTATATAAAATTTAGTGATGTATCTATTGATGGTCATTTTTATCCAATGATCTATTACACAAGTCCAATCAGTATCTAACTTTTATAAGTTTTTAATTCTCTCTTTCATCCAAACTAGGAGTTTTGTTTCTCTCAACTAAAAATAGTATCATTCAAGTCTTTATAACCATGCAATGGTTATGGATCTTTACTAGCACTACTAGAGTCATATGATGTGATCCTATGAGTCAACTAGCTTGCGAAGCATAAGGCCATGGTTAAATACTATCTAAAAAGGGTTGAGTGTCTTGATGATTCTAGAAATAAGAAACTAATTCTAGGTGAGAAAAGGGAGTTAAGGCTTATGCATATTTATACAATACAACTCAAGAAGGCCCAAGGTAAATGATGTCAAGAATTTATCACCTAGATAAATGAAATGGAGGAAACTAAGGAACCATGAATTAAAGATTATCATTTCCTTAGGAATTTCCATGACATTTTTCCAGATGAATTTCTAGGACTACCTCTTAAATGAGAGTTTGATTTATATATTGATATCAAACCAAGATCAGAACCTCAGTCTAAGGCTCTGTATAGAATGACAACCATTGAGTTAGTAAAATTAAAGGCATAACTTCAAGAATTGTTGTCCAAAGAGTTGATAAGACCAAGTGTGTCACCATGGGGTGAACTAATTATCTTCATTAAGAAGGATGGAATTATTTGAATCTATTTTGATTATATAATGTTGAATAAGGTGACCATCAAGAATAGGTATCCACTACCTCGACTAGATGATCTCTTTGATCAAATGTGAGGAGCAATGGTATTTTATAATATTGATTTTAGAGTTGGACATCATCAATTAAGAATAAAAGGTGAGGATACTTTAAATATGACATTTAAAACTCATTATGGGCATTATGAGTTTACATTTTTACCATTTGGGTTAATGAATGCACTTACAACATTCATGAATCTCATGAATAATGTGTTCAAATATTACCTAGATAATTTTTTTTTGGTATTTTTAGATGACATTAGTATATATTCTAAGGATGAATAAGAGAATCTAAAACATCTGGAGCTAGTTCTATAACATCTACAAAAGTACAAGCTATATGAAAAATTATCCAAGTGTGCATTTTTCAAAAATAAAGTGCAATATTTAGGACATATTATCTTAGTGGACCACATTTTTATTGATCTAGATAAGATAAAAGCCATTATGGAGTGGCTAGCATAAATAAATGTCCACAACATAAGAAGTTTCATGGGATTGGTGGGCTATTATAGGAAATTTGTCTAAAATTTTTTCAAGATAGATAATCTGATTACCTCTTTGTAACATAAGAATCAAAGTTTTATCTAGTTAAATAAGTGTGAAGTAGCTTTTTAGGAATTGAAAATAAGTCTTACTTCAACACCAGTGTTAAGATTTCTTGATCCCAATGGTCAATTTTTAGTGATCATAGATGCATCTAGGGATGGACTAGGAGGAATCCTTATGCAAGATGGTGCAGTAGTAGCTTATGATTCAAGGAAGTTGAAGCCTTATGAGGTGAGTTATGCCCCTAATTATATTTAACTTGTAGTAATTATTCATGCTTTATAATTTTGGAGACATTATTTGTTGGGAAAACCATTTGAGATCAAGATTGATAAACTATGACTCAAATAAATCTTCACCCAACCAAATTTGAATGCTCATCAAAGGCACTTCTTATAGTTTTTATTTGATTATGAATTTGATATCAGTTACATCAAAGGCAAAGAGAATATAGTAGTTGATGCCTTAAGTCGTAGAAGGTACATAAAATTTTTGGATGATATTAGGATTAGTTTCAAGGATCATGTGATCAATTTCTCACCAAGAGAGGAATTCTATAATTAGGTTAGGAAAGATTTATCTGAGAATGCTCAGAATCCTAGGTATAAAGGATACAACTTAGAGTAATGGTCTCATATGATACAACAGAAGGATGTATGTGTCAGATCAAGAGACTATGAAGAACACAATGATAAAGGAATTGAATGATACCTTGTATTTAGGGTATCAAAGAGTAAAAAAGCTAATGGTAGAGCTTAGACCACTTTATTTCTAGAAGGGAACTAATAAAGATGAAGCATACATTATGTCACACTATCTAGAATGTTAGTGAGTGAAAGTTGAACATGTGCATCCGACTTAATTGTTATATCCACATGACATACTAGTGTGGAAGTAGAAAATGATCAGTATGGAATTTATCCAAAGATTACCATTATCATGGAATAAGCACAACTTGATCTTAGTTTTAGTTGATAAACTAACCAAGGTAGCACAATTTATACTAAGCAATTTGATAGATGATGTACCAACTCTTGTGAAGAGATTTGTAAAGTAAGTGTATCAATTACATGGATTTTTAGATAAAATCATATCAGATCATGCTTCGAGAATGACTTATATATTTTGGTTAACTCTAACTTTAGATTTGGGTACACAACTAAATTTCAACACTATATATGTCTCACAGACTGATGGTCAAATTGAGTGAGTTAATTAGGTGTTAGAGGATCTTCACATTTATTGCATGGATCAACAATATAAATGGGAATAATACCTTTCATTAGTTGAGTTTGCATACAACAACTCATACCAATATGCTTTAAATATGGCACCATTTAAAGAACCTTATGGGAGAAGGTGGAGGACACCAATCATTTGGGACTGGTTGGAAGACAAGGTGGTCTTTGGACTTGAGATGCTTTTAGAAATGGAAGGTCAAGTTAGAAAACTTAGGTAGAGGCTGGTCGAGGTTAATGATAAACATAAGAGCTATGTTGATGTGAAAAGAATAACTAGGTAGTTTTTAGTAGGTGATAAAGTATTTTTATGGGTTAAGCCATAAAATAGCTCAATTAATTTTGAGAATTCATCAAAACTTTCATTAAGATATGTGAGACCCTTTGAGATTTTAGAAGTGGTCAATCTTGTAGTGTATAGGCTTACATTGCCACTAACCCTAACTCTAATGCACAATGTATTCCATGTATCTTATCTTTAAAAAGTATATAGCTGATATTTTGCATGTGTTAGATTGGAATGATTTACAAGTTATTTATCCTAAGGTAGTCATGGTAGAACCAATCAAAGTAATTGACACTCACAAAATTTATTTGCATAATAGAGAAGTGTCACAGTGCAAGGTCTTACGGGACCAATACTCTGAGGATAGTGTTACTTGGGAGGACTATGATGAGTTCTACAGGCTATGTACACATTTGTTTTCTTGATTTGATGCTTGATATTATGTTATTTTTTCTGTTAAACTTTGTTTTTTATTTAGAAGTAGTGTTTTTAGTGTCATCAGGATGATGACTAGGTTTAGGGGGGAAGGATGTTACATCCTGATTTTCTCACTAAGTCGATTTAACTAATTATCTATAGATTATTATGGTTGTTAAATGGATTTATTAATTTTTGACTAAACTTTAAGTCATTTCCTATTATGGCACAGATGTATGCTACTTGGATTTCATGATTTCATTATTATGAGTTGACTAATTATGAATTCTATACATAATGATTATGTTACATTTATTATTATAGCATTATTTTATATGTATCATGATATACTTAACTAACTACCTTCTTGTCACAAGTTGGATGTAGGATAATTCATCCCTCAGAGCATGACAGAAGGAGAGCATCATCAAAGAGGGTGATGTAGATGGAGATGGTGGAGGATGATAGAGAAATTGCTAAGACCCATGCACACACCACATTAGATTGTAATATGTTATATGCATTGTGTGTTTGGATTATTAGAGTTAGTATGTTGTGAAGTTAATTGCAGTTAGACATTAGAGTTTACATGTTTTAAATGTTAGCACATAGATAAGGAATAAATCTTGTATGTGATTTAATTTATTATATTATGTGTATACTTAGTACTTAATGTTACAGTCTGATTATATAAGGTTAATTTACTTGCATTTATTTATGATTATAGGAATGTAAATCTAATAAAATATCTCTAATTACTATTGTGTATAAACTAGTGAAATATCTTTACAATGTTTTGGAACTTTAAACTTATTATTAATATTTGAGAATATCAATATATGTCAAACTATTAAAATAATGAAAGACATATAGAGCCTATATACACTAGTAATAACTCAAACAATTATCTTATTATAATTAAAAATCAATAATTGATTTGGTCTATCATTTTGATATGTAAAAGATAATTGATGTTAAAAAGAGATAATTAACTTTATTTGATATTTAAGGAGGTTGAATTATCCTAAAATACTAACCTAAGAGCTAAGCCTAATCTTGTTGTCTTGCATGGACTATGCTAAGATTTAAAAGTATAGTTATCATTTACTAAATGATTAAAAAATGGACTTTGGATTAGAATACTTGGTCATAAATGTAGGTTGACATGCATAATTTTGAAATGAATATTTTAGTGATTAAGGAATTAAGGAAAGTTCAAATTAGGGCTTTATTAGGCATGGTAACTGAAAGTTAATTGGTTTCAAATCACTATTAGTCTGGAAAAAGCATGGAATCACATGGTAATTATGAGTTGGGGAACTTTTCATACAAATATCGGTGGGTAAAGTAGATTATAATAAAGGTGAGATGAGAGGAGATTAGGGTATGAAGAGGAAGAGAAGGGCATATATAGCAAGGAGAAAAAAGGATAGATCATCCTATCTCAGATTTGAAATCTACTTCCCAGGTTGGTGAAGTAATTACTTTTAATTGCTTGAATAATTATTGTATATGGTTTGAATTCATAGGGTTTATAAATGAATGTAAATTGAAATAAAACATAGGATTAGCCTTGTGGATGGCTTGACCATCCACAAAACCAAGCCAATTACCTTATTAAATCCTAAGACTTCAAACTAGTTGTTTTGGGTGCTGAGTCGATATGGTATAAAGGATTTAAATTCATGGAAACACAATGCCCTAGTTTAAATCAAAACCCTAGGTGAATTTTATAGTATTATACATCCACATAATTGAGTTTTCAATATTTAAATACACACACACACACATTATGAACTTAGGAATAAAAAAATTACTTGATAGGCATGTACCTATATACATACATATGGATACATATTTTTATATAGGAATATATACAGATCTAGGTTGCTATATATTAACTGGGTATAATTTAAAATGTTTTTAAATGGTTTAAAATGAAGTAATCTTCATAATTTCATTTTCAATTTTATAAATACATAATGAAGCCAATAAGTGGACAATCCACTTGATTACGAACTGTATGAAATTTTTATAGTTAAACTAAGAACATAATTATTATATTACTACATATATAGGGTTTGGGTATTTAGGAACAATATGAACATAGGGTACATATATATTCATATATGACATGTTCATAATTATAAGTGTGTTTTAACATTACAAAGACACAATCAAACTATGTATTATATGACATAATGAGTACATAGTTATAATTATGTTGATTAAACTATAGGGTTATCCATAAACATTAAATACAAATATATACATATGTGTATCTATGTCTACTACATGTGGGTTTACTTTTACTATGAACCATGTATATATATATACATATGTTATATATGTATCTATTGTGTCTTGTCTTTTGAAAACATTGATTGATGTGAAGATTGTGTGTATATATACATACAAAACACTGAGATATAAACGTGACTAAGTTAAATAATGAGATTGAGTTTGAGTAGGGTGTATACATTTAAAATAGTGACTATGTATTTTTAATCAAACTAGATTGATTTAAATATAAACAGTTGGTATATAAAAAATACAATAATTATTAGATTTTTATGAGTTTAGTTTTTTAGTTAGATGATTGGAAACATTATGAGTGTATACCTTTAAGGATTGTGAGAAAATTGTATACTTGAGAGTATGAAACAAAGATGTATGGATTTCGGTATTTGGGTAAAATAGAGTAAAGGATGTAGAATAATTTTTGGGTCAAAATGTACCACATCTAAAATAGAGTTCATTACAATTTTAATTGGGGGCTAAAGGAATTAAAGAGACTCTTTTTAAATTTATATGTTTGTTCATAAAAATGTTATTGAATAAAAATAATCTTTAGAAATGAAAATGCCATATATATATATATATATATATATATATATATATATATATTGAACAACATATAAATATATATGTTGTATATTTATGTGTGAACATAGGTTCACATACATATATATATATATATATATATATATATATATATATATATATATATATATATATATATATATATATAGCAAGTATAAATATATGGATGAATAACTATTGTTATAGTTTTGATTATAAAGTGAAGTCAAAAAATATAAAGGTTAGGGTGCTTTAATTTTTACGTGATAAAGCCTCTCAATAGGAATAATGAAAATAAAGATTATACTTTGGATTTATAATTTAATTTCTTATTGTTGATGCTATAATAAAGTATTATGTGCCATATGTTTTGAGATGTTGACTTTATTAAATTTACTTACGAAAAGTAGATTCTTTAGAATGAGTTGTATTCTACCTGTTTGGTAAATAAACTTGTTTGTCATGATTA
Organism: Torreya grandis; assembly: GCA_037957365.1. NCBI lineage: Eukaryota > Viridiplantae > Streptophyta > Pinopsida > Cupressales > Taxaceae > Torreya > Torreya grandis. The sequence continues at coordinate 3,724,072 of JARHVA010000662.1, forward strand.
TTGTTTACATGATGAATAATAAGAATGAGGTTCATTCATATGTTTGATAGACTAAATGTATGTATATTAATTATTTCAATAATTATCATGCATTTGTACTTGATAGTAGAAAAAATTGCATGAACATGTTGTTTATAATAGTTTTAACCAAATCTCGCATTACTGGTACTAACTAAGTAGTCAAATGGACTTCACTAGTTTACTTAACACCACCAATGCTAGATAAAGGTAATCTAATCAAGTGGTGCATATGAATTTGACTGATCCTAGAGATCAATAGCCATTTGAAGACTTTTACCAAAGTAATGTTTAGATAAACATTGTCATTTCATATGTACAATTTGCATGCTTGTGTGATATCATGTTAAAACGTATTTTTCTTTATGGTACACATCATGTAGTATAAATCTTATAGTACATAGGTACTATCATGTCTCTCTAGATTCCCACACTATCACTATCTACCCATTCATGAAGGGAAGCCAATTCCCTATTTGGGGAATTGTGTGGGGGATCAATGGTCTATGGTTGGTGTGTAAAAGCACTTAGATGATGCTCTCCCTCCCCACTTTAGTACTTAATTGGATACTACACTTAAGATTATAAGAGATACTAGAGTTAGAGTGACTCATACTCTATGGAGCATTGTATCTATTATTGTATATATGTTGAGGCTTAATGCATGTTAAAAATATAATTGAATACTTTATTTACATTGATAATAGTGGATGTATTATTGTACCCATAGTGGCTAGATTTTAATAAAATTAGTTTTCTTATGCAGTTATGTTATGTTATATAAGATGTTAGTGATCAATAACCATTATCTATACATGTTTACTTATATTTAATATACTTAGTATGTTAAGGTCACTAATTAGATTCTCATGGTGAAATCTAAATAAATTAAAGAATAAGTTTTGTGTGTGTGTGTGTGTGTGTGTGTGTGTGTGTGTGTGTGTGTGTGTGTGTGTATTATTGCATTATTCTAGTAAATCTTTGTGGGGATGTTACATTGATAACCATGCAACTAGTAGTCTGATAAACTTGCACCAAAATATTTCATATATTTCATTGTTTATATCTTCCTAATTAATCAATTTCTTAGAGCTTCCTATCTTATTTTCCTCTTCATCTACAAAATTGAGAATTATTTCATTCAACCATTTTTTTGAGTCTCTCTATTCAGGTAACCATCTCAACATGTTTCAACAATCCATGCTCATTTCACCATTTTTAGCATTGGTTCCTAGAAAACCCATCAAAACATGCTAATAGGTTCTTATGTGTAAAGTAGGATATAGGCTCAAAACACATAAATAGTTATATAACACGTCAAATCTTTATTTGGTTCAAAATTGTCTATATATCCAGATAAATGTGAGCTAAATTATACTTAACCTTCATTATTATTATAGGATTAAATATATTTAAACAAAACATAGTATTCACTATGCATATAATAAGTTCGAAAAGACATTTGGGCAAACCATCATTAGATCTCTATATTAATATCTATATTTCAAAACTCCTATCTATTACGACTGGTCACTTTTTATATAATTTTACATTTTTTTGTCACTTCACATTCCATGCTTTTGTTTCAAGCTCAAAGGATTCTTTTTACATTTCACAAACTTTTGGAATACATAGGTTAAATACATAAAAAAATGAAATATATTATATAGACTGATATCCATCACACATTTGTCATGCATATACACTTTATGAATTTAAAATTCTATTCTACTACCAACATGAACACAACCTTTGAATCCATAACATGACCTTGTTCACATGAGTATCTACAATGTACTTAGCTTTTATGGTGGATATCATAATGCTAGCCAATCATTTTCTTATCTAACTTGAAATTACACCAAAAAAGTTACACATATGCACTAGTAGATCTACAATAATCAATATCTCTAACCCAATCAAAATCTATAAAGCCCTATAGATTCAACACTTTAATTTCACTAGGTTTTCTCTTATCTTGCAGAGATACCTAAAGATCCTTTTAACTACCAATCAATGATACTTTATGGGATTTGATATGAATTCACACACTAATCCCATTACATGTACAATTTTATATCTTATGTAGACCATTTCATACATCATGATTTCCACCACACTTGCATATGAAATGTGAACCATGTGCTCTAAATCCTCTTGTATTTTGGGACATTGCATAGTAAATAGTTTCTAACCAACTGGAAAAGGTATGTGCATAGGCTTATAGTCTTACATACTAAACTTTTCCAATAGTATCTCAACATATTTCTTTTGGTCTAGCCAAAATCTATATTTTACATGACATTATTTGATTTACATGCCCAAGATAAACTTTTGAGCACCACTATATTTCATGTCAAATTATGCAAATAGTTGAGACTTTACCTACTTGATCATGCTTTTATCATTTTTTATCAATATCATGTAATTCACATAGATAACTATGATGACAAATTTATTACCCTCCTCCTTTTATTAAACACAAGGATAAAATTTACTATGCACAAGCCCAAGTCCAACCACATAACTATCACCATTATGATTCCACATCCTAGTGATTTTTTAAGCCATATAATGACATTTTTAGTCTTCAAACCAATTCCTCTTTCCTTTCACTTTTAAACGTTCTAGATTTGCCTTGTATATTTCTTCTTTAATATATTCATGTAAAAAAATTATCTTAACATCCATATGGTACATCTCAAGATCAAAATACACACTAATATATAAAATAAATATAATATAAGTCAATTTTGAAATAGGAAAAAAGTTGTCCCCAAAGTCAATTACTTCCATATTCAAGAACTCTTTTTTTACTAGGAAATATTTATACTTTTCTCATTTTTCCTTCACATTTTGCTTCTTCTTTCAAATTCACTTGTAGACTATAGGTTTTCATCTAGGATGTAACTTTACTAAGTCCCAAATCTCATTATTGTATATAAAATCTAATTATTCTTTCATGATTTTATTCCAATACTTTCTCTCATGGAATCTAAGAGCTTCCTTTACCATCTTTGGGTCTTCACCCTTAGTAATAGATTACATAAATTCCAAATGAAAATTTGGTGGGCTATACCTTTTAAGAATTTTCTACACCAGTTCTAATATCCTCATAGTATGAGTCACATGATCCTCCTCTTCTTTTGAATCTTGTGACTCTTCATCCATCATACCATACTCAAACATAGGCTCTTCAATATCTATATCAACCTAAATATTTTATGTTTCTTCCTTTGGTTACTTCTTTGGTTCTTATTGCATAGCAACCTCACATACCTTAATGAAGACCACTTTCTAGCTATAAACTGGCTTCTTTATATTAGGATCCCAAAGCTTTTACCCTTTAACACAATTCACATATCTAGTAAAGATACACTTTACAAACTTTAAATCAAGTTTTGATAATTTTTCCTTTGGAATATGGGAATAAGCTTTAAAACAAAAAAAATTTAAGTATTTCAGAATGAATTCTTACTAGTCCATTATTATTTTGAAGTCTTTTCAACCACCATTAATGTTGGTTATTTTTTGAAAAGGTTAAAATAATTACCCAATATATTATCCCAAATTTTTTGATCCAAGTGTGTGCCATTCAACATATTCCAAGCCTTATCCATCAACATCATGTTTGTCTACACTAAAATTCCATTATGTTACCATGTGTGTGGATTTGTATTTTATATTTAAATATTTCACTACATATAGATTCCTCAAACTAGTTTGAATAGTATTCACCCATATTATCCATGCACAATACTTTGATCCTTTTATCCATCTTATTCTTTATAAGGAATTTGGACTCCTTCAATTTCCTAAGAACTTAATATTTATTTTGGAAAAAGTATATCCATGTCTTATGAGATAATTTATTTATGAAGGACATATAAAATATAGACATGGTTAGTGATGGGATGTCTAGTGATCCATACATGCCATTATGGATCACTTTTAATATTCCACTTGCTTGCCCAACATTTATGAGAATTTCACGTAACTATGTTTACCATTGATGTAATGTTTATAAGTCAAATTCCATGGGAAAATTTTCCATCCCTCCCACCGTATTTTTTAGTCTACATCATTCGTAAATTTTTTCACCAATATGGCCCAACGTCTAATGTTTGAGCATTATCTTCTCCATCAAAATTAATTCCCAAGTTTATACTTCAGCCTTGGGCTTAGGAAAAATAGTGATATTACATGTGGTGCTTACTACACTTTTATCAAGCCTAAAAATAGTACCAATATGAAAAATCCTTTCTATTGCCATGTATTTATACACTATCTTTTTCCCATCTCTATAAAATGATACTTGGACACTGTCATCATTAATTTTTCTCATAAATATCAGATTCCCAACTTATCGTAAATAATCTTCCTAGTATTTTTAACTAAAATATTTAGTAGCATTGAATCTAATACATGTAACCTCATAGAGATTCTAACTTTATAATCAAAATTTTCCCCTTCTTTTGGTTTTAATCCACTAATGGTGAATCTACTTCAAAAACCTTTGATCTCTATCCACCAATAGATCTTCCCTCTTGAGTTTCCATAACTCAAAGTATTGATCATTAATTTTTTTTTCATCTTTATTCTTGTGCTTCTAGTCAATTTCCTCACACAAGATTCTTTCGTGTAGAAATCCCACTCAAGAAAACCATTTGTCATAGATTATTATTGATGTGAATTTTTTTCAGACCAAATATTATTATGGGAAGGTACCTAAATTTTTAGGATTAGTTAAAATTTCACTCCAAAGCACGAGTTGTAGGTCTCAATTTTAAAATAAACACATTGAGGAATAGCAATGAGTGGAATGGTTATTTACCTTAGATGATTTAAATATTATGTATGTTTAAAACTTAATCTAATAACTAATTAAGTTGGATCGATGGATCCAAACTAAGGTGAATATAATTTAAAAATGGGTCAAAAGGAGGGAAAGGTAAGGTAAAAAAGAAGGGGATATATGATCTAGTTTAAGATTAAACCCTTTAAAATTGACTAATTACCTAGGTTGAGCATGTGTTGTGGATAAATGTTTGTTTTAGGTTAGTTATAAGCATAGAATGTAAACAAACATAGCAAATGTCCTAAGTAAATAATTAAAAAATAATTCACTGATTACAATCAAGGATGTTGTTAGTATCAAATTGCTATTCATATCCAAGGTTAGTAATAATTTTTAATTATGATCTATAACCAAATAAATGATTAATACTAATATAATGTTAAATATAATCCCTACAAGTAAATCACATACAAACCTACTTTAAATTTATTGGACTAACGGAAATTATTCAAGGAAAAACATGAAAATTTTGATTAGAAATCACATTCTGACAAACTCATAGAACAATTTCATATTTTCATTCACCTAAATTAATTGCTATGTTATCATCCCTTTACAATGATTACAATACATATATAAATAAATTTGGATGGGGTTGCCTCATCTTCAAAGTTTGTCCAATTTTTACAAGCTCTAAAACAAGATTGGATCTTAATTTGGCCTGTAGACTTTGCAAGGTATATAATATTTTATAAATAAAAGAGTCTTTATTTAATTTTACAATTTGTATTTACATGTTTATAAATAATATTATCAAAATTATACTTTGGTGATCACTTTATTAAGTCTGAGTAGAACTAGTAGCTAGACCTACACTTGAACAAGATTAGACTATAGTTGGAAATAGTTGATTAGAAGTATCAGAAATAAAGGGTGCTAACATGGAAATTTTATTGGATGGTCTTTGCACAACCATAGTGACTAGAATTCTCAAAGATGTCACTAGATTTGTTACTAATATTGGTCCTAACTTAACCTATAAAAGAGGTGTAGTAAATGGAAGTTTGATGAATACAGTCCTTGTAAGAGTATAGATGATAGTATATTTGAGAGAAAGGGATGTAGTTGTCATAGTTCAAGTTCATGAGGATGAAGATCCTAACTAGGTGTCCAACCACTCTTACTCCTTTATCTTCCCATATTTAGTCATACATGCAACAAAATCCAAATCTATGGCTTCAAAAGTTATAATTTTTAGTTTGAACAATAAAAAATTGCTTATTAATTTCCTATGCACCACCATGGAAGCCCTGAAGGAAACATTTAATGCTTCCACTTGTGCTACTTTATTCTTGGAAAATTGATCAATTGGATCACTTGATCTCTACTTTTGAAACACGTGATTTCAACTTATACCTTAAAGTTTTTTTTAGTAATTTGAAGAAAATTACCAAAAAATGGCCTAGTGACTACCTTCTAAAGTGGTGTATATATGTCATTGATGTGAATATACCCAAGTATCTATATGGATTTCTTATCTTGGCTCATTAACTATTTGACCAAATCTTTTATCTTTTCATGCCACTCCATTAGATGGGCCCTTTTATTAGTCACATAATTATGTGCCAAAGTGACATTTGGGAGATGTAATAGATTTAGATGTTGATATGGATTTTATCTTACTACCTTGATAATAAAATTCAACATCTAGGTTATTTATTTACTCATAAAGTCTTACCACATTTCCCCATTGTGGTTTTTAATCTACCTTGCTTGCCCATATAACACATAATGTTATACATGGACTTAGAATAACTCTACAAATTATTTAATATATATATTTGGGGGCTCTATTATGCCTTGTCCCTCTCATTTTATGTTGGTTTATTTTAAGACATGAAACATATTCTTTAGGACTCCTCCAATGACATCAACCATATGAATAAGGTCATCTTGGATCTCTTCTTCTTCTCTATGCCTAACCTTTCTCTTTTTGTTAGTGAGAAGAGCTCTTCTTCTCATATGAACTCAATTTCTTTCCCTCCTATTGTTACTTTTATCTTCCTCACTCTTTTCAAATTTTTTGAGGTTTCATCAAATTCCATATTGAGATTGGTTTCCTCAATGATAACCAAGCCTTGTCTAAATGACTACTTCGCTTGCATGTTTTGTATCCATGTAGTAGTCACTAACAAGTCTTGAGAAGAGGTTTGAGTGGGAGACTTAGTGGTAAAGAGTGTGGCAATTTATGGTGGAGGAATGAGAATGGATGGAACTAATGGAGGAGTAGAATGGAGAGATGTGGATGGTGAAGGGAAAGGTGGGGTGACCATCATCTCTTTGGAAATATTAGTCTTTGAAGGAGTCTTGAGAACATATTTGGTAAGGTTAGGAGATTTATAAACAAAGACTATTGGTGACTATGTTTAGACACCTTGTGTTATTGGTAACCCTAATTGGGTATAAAGGCCTACCTGTAGAGGAATTATGGTAAAATTTAATTAACACTAGATTTTCAAATTTTGGGATAGCTAATGTATTTATAAATCTAGGTTTATAGAAAATGGGTTGTGTAATAACAACTTGTGTTAGTCCTTATAAGAATTGTGTAATAGGTTTATCAGTGATAGTAATGGGGTTGGTAGTGGAATTATCATCTAGAATGACTAAACAGTCCAAAAATTTAGTTCTTATAGGAGTATAGATGCTAGAAATACCCATAGAGTGTAACAAAGTGGTGGTAATTAGGGGAACTATTGGAGCAATTGGTGTAATGGATAGAATAGGGGATGAATTTACGTGTCTTAAACCTTGTGATGTGGCCATGAGAGGGATAATTGGAACATATGATGTAATTACTAAAGTGTCAATTTTTGTACCTATTTTGTCCATATAAGGAGTTGGGTTTATCTTCTCAACATGCACTTGCTTGATACACTGAGTGTGAGGAGGACTATGGATTAAAATCCCAAAGGTTCCATGTGAAGGCACGTTTTAATAAAAATTGAATGTAGTTTCTCCTTCTAGGTCATCCTCATCTAGATTTTCTTCTGATAAATATTCCTCCACATAGTCATATTTTGTGTTAGAGTAAGGAAACCTGATGATACACCTGAGTAAGGAAATGGTCTCTCTTATTCTTATGTGTCATATGGGCTTGTATAAGAGTAAGATAAGACCTTATTACATAAGTTACCACATAAGGGGTAACTAAAATAGTTATAATGTGTATTCAAGGAAGAGAAAGTGAATGACTGACCACTAGAGCCTAAGGTGATGGAGTTATGACAACCATTGGTGTGAAAGAAAATGTGACTTTTGGTACTAAAGGTGTACATATGTCTAGATTATATTTCCATAAATCCTTTAACTTTGGTACATACTTAAGGATCCCTAATTTAAATCATTCATTTGTTTCTTTCTTTGGTTCCTTCTCTTCTTAGGGTTTCTCAACTTGCTTGGTGGTTTTTTCCCCTTGCTCTATTCTAATTGAATCCTCCCTTGTAATGGAGGGGTAATATTATATCATATCATAAAACCTCATTACCATTTCATAATTCTTAATTTTTTAATAAATCTCATAATCATCTTCAAGATTAAAAAAAATTAAATCATGCTCATATGAAACCGGTTTATTTGTTACAAGATCACCCTTCTAGGGTTTCATAATTTAAATTTATCCAATCTAAAATTTAAATAACCTCTATGTCTTTATTTTTTAGCCAATTATTCCCAATTATATAATTATTGGCTCCCAATACTAAGGGGTGTCTTATGATGCTTAGCCAATCTAGCCCTTTTAAAATTTTCATCCATGCTATTGGACAGTTGATAAGTTATCTCTTGCTCAGCTATTTTTTTAGGCACATGCCTAAGTATATATAAAGGTTCAACCAACATGCCTTAAACCCTAATTATTATGTGTTCTAGATGGAACTAATATTCATGGAATGACTTGATTGATCTCTTGGTCTAATTAGATAGTCTTGGCATTAAATGTCTATTTATTGCCTTATAAACCTTAAGATATAATTTTTTTCTATCCTCTACATGTGATCTCTATATTTTTAGATACTAAGGTGATCAAGGTCATAAAAAATAATTTTTAATTCTTTTGGCTCCCAAGGGGGGATCTTGACAGGGCTGACACTACCACAAATGGCATCTACTAAATATGAAAGCATGTAGAAATTATTATCTACTCAATCATGCATTACCCTCTAGTTTTTTAGAATATGACTTATGATTTCCAATAAATGAGTAATGCCCTTGCATTCAAAAATTATATCCAGTAAAGGGACCAAGACCTCATCCACGTGAGTTATACATAGGGTTCCATGTAACCTATTTAACAAGGCCATGGTAAATCTGACACTAGGCTTAAATTAGGCAATGGGGACCTTCTTCATCATAGAAAATTTGTTGGTATTTTGTGCTCATCCTATTAAGGTACCCATAACACTATTATATTTGACTTAATAACTAATTATTTTTTGGTTATAAGGTGTGTCTAGTTTTGGTAGTCTATAGAACAATATTGGTGTTGTGTTGTTTTTCTTATGGAAAATATGATTTATGAATGTGTCTATTATAAATAATTTTCAAACTAATTATATGTAAGGAATACCTTACGGTTAACCACTTCTTTATGAATTGTAATAACTTTGATTGATAAGAAGTCATCTTTGTATTCCCTTTCATCTAGAGGTAGATTATCTTCATATTTGTATGGCCAAACTACCCCAAATTCTACATATATTATAAATAATGTTTGAATATATTATTAAAACAGTTTAGTCAAATTATGTGTCTTTGAAATCCTAGTTAGTTCCATAGAAACACATTGAATGAGCTGGTTGTTGATTCTCAACTTCTATTGTTGACCAAACTGATCTTTGTGCTTAATCTCAAATGTAGGGATTTCAGTTGATATGGATTTTTAGATATAAGTTCACAGATTAAAAATTGTAAATTGTAATTTGATTTGACTTTTAGACATAACATATATCCCACTTCCTTATCTCATGAATTCATTTCTCAAATCTTCCATGCATGAGAATCAATTATAGAGCAAAAATCTTAGCCACCCATCCATTCCAATTTTGAATTTGATTTTATGACATAAGCTTTCATGGGTTTATTTGACATATGGTGATTTGTCATTATCTTTAGTTGTTGAGTCATCCCTTCAAGTTTAAAATTTAAATTTGTCTTTACAGATGTTTTTATGTTGCTAAATCTTGGATTTTCATAGCTCATTATATCATTAGAGGCTACATGGTACCTTTTTGATTTATTGCTTGATTTTTACCTTTCATTGCATCCTTGGGTTGTGTCAGTGTATATAGTAATGAAATGATGACATGTGGCATGACACGTGGAAAACATCTATCATAAAAGATATATATAGATAAATTAGTGGATATAACATGGAATCTAACCATGCAAAATATGACACTTTATTCTTTGTCATTGTGTCACTTGATATATATCTCAAAGCTTTGACTTTTTGTTCATTGGCCTATGTGTAGAGAGATGTTGACACATGACATGATCTCATTGATTCATTGGGTCACCTATCTTTGTAACTTAGTTATCTTCCCTAAGGCTTGCAAACAATCAATATTGAGAATGTGTCATGATATCACTTGCTCATATGGTCATATATATTTATAACTTATGATTATGGACTAAGAACCATAATGTAATGAGCTGAATACATATGGAGAAATATTGTGTGGCTAGATGGTTGCAGGGCTTTGTAACTTATTTTTTTACTGAATACCAACAATGTACTAAGATGAAGATACATGGAGCAATCTCATGAATTTGGCATGCTAAAAAAATATTAAGTCCCAATGCATTTCAATTATCCTTGAAGTCTCAACAAGCAATTGACTCTTATCCACATATTTGTAAAACCTAATAAACTTGAGAATTGAAGGTCAGCTTGGTTAATCAATTAAAGTGATATAATCAAGGTATAACCTCTTGATTGATTTTGACCACCATTTAAGCCCAAACTTATGAAATAATAATAAAAATAGTGATGATAAACTTTGGCTTAATAGGATTTTCTAAGTCACAAAGGAAATTCATGTTTAGATACAGACTATGTATATAATATTTTTAGAACACATGGGTCCCTATTTTATTTATTTTTTAAATGGGGTGTATTGGTCACAAAAAATGGTGACTCAGTGGAGGATACTTTTGAGTATTTGAAAACCCAAAAATTTGGTTTAACTATCATAGCATAATGTTAATTTTATGAGGAAGAAATAATCAAATCAAGGAACTAAAAGAGAATTCAACTTAGCCATACAACATACTAACCATTCTCAAATTTTAGATCATATATGATTATGTTAAGGTTATTTCCCTTTGTTATAATATTTTTATCAAAGATTAAATAAAAACTATGGCCCCTTTGTCTTTTCTAAGCTTCAGTTATTTTAACTTTTAAGTATGTAAGTATGGGAAGTTAGGCATTACTTTACTTCTATCCAATCATCCATGTCCCCAATAAATATACCTCAAATTCCGTTTTAATCATTGATCTATTGTCAGCCAGGCACCCATAACCTTGATAGAGGTTACTTGGATCACCCTTCTTCCATGATTTTTTTTTTCAAATTTTTTTTGGAATAAGGGTTGGGAACCACCATTGGCTAGGTGTATGGGAATAAAATTTATTTTAAATGAGATATTTCACTCATACTTTGTTTTTATCAATGCTTATTATCTCCCAAAAAAATTTTAAGCATGCACATGTGTAATTGATCTTTCAAAATGAGAAGTCTTTCTAAAATTTGCATGAAAATATCAGAGTAACTTCCAACGATACAATAAATTTATTTAATCCAAATAAAATTTTCCATCTAGTTAGTATATATACCTTAATTTTAATACCCATATTCATAGTGGATAAGTCCATATAAATCCTTAAATGTGATTAATTGCCTTGTGGGAGAAATTTTTGAAATCTATGTACAAATGGTCTAAATGACCTAGTTAAAACACACAACTAACTAAAAGAAAACATAATCTAAAAAAGAAAGAATTATAATACAAGAAATAAAGAAACATAATCAAGAAAATGAGGAAAACTAATATAAAAAAATATAAATCTAATCTACTCCTACTAATAAATAAGAACTAAATTGTTTTGAGAGGCTCCCAATTGGATCAACCATAAAATAATGTTTATGAACTTTCTATTAAATAGAAAAATTAGGTCATTACCTTAGAGGTATTTCAAATGAAAAATGTTGTTAACTAAAATTTTATAAATCAGATATGGTCCAATTCATAATGGAGTGTACTTATCATGTTGCTCTTTCTTCTTGTGTGTTTTATCTCATAGAAGGACTAAGTCTAAAATCTTGAAGAATTTGCTCTTTGATATTTTGTCAAACTATATTTTGAATATGTCTTGATGATTACTAAAATTTTATAAAGCTTTTGATTCTTGCATTCCCCATTTGAACAATGTTCGTCAACCTAGACTGAATCTTATTATCATCTCTCATATATTCTTGCATAAACTGGTATGTTGGCAACTTGAGAGTAATAGAGAAAAAAAGTTGGTGTCCATATACCAATAGAAAATGTGAAGTTTTTAGAGTTTATTTATTCCTAGTTTTATCTACCCATAATTCATACTTCATTATTAAATGATATTCTATTGGTTTTCTCTTTGCATATTTATTTATTATATCAATCAGATTTGTATTAGTAGACTCAACAACTCCATTTCCTTGAGGATGACAATTTGAAGAAATTTTAGCAAGGATTTGATTATTATAGGCCCATTCAATAAATTTTAAATATTAAAAATTTGTACCATTATCACACACTAAATAAATTAGTGTCTCAAACCTAGTTAGGATGTTTTCTTTAAGAAATTTGATTAAATCTTTTGCCCTAGAGTTCTTTTTGCTAGTTACTTCAGTCCATATCATGTAATAGTCTATAGATGTTAGCAAAAACTTGTGTCTAGTTGATGAATTGGGATTAATTACCATTAAAAAATCCATATACCACTATGCAAATGGGTGTTCTTCAATCACATGTTTCAGAGGTATGGTTGCATGTATTTCTCTTTTCTCAAATACTTAGCATTGGTGGCAAGCCCTAACATGACTATGTGCATCTTTCAAAGTAGTAGGCTAGTAGTATCTCATCCTTAGGATTTTATGAGCTATAGCATTACCTAAAGGATTTCCAATTCATATGTTTTGATGAAATTTTTCCAAGATATTTGTAGCTTCTTTAAAAACACACCTTAAATAGATGCCTTTATAGTTCTTTCAATACACAACTTCATTTATAATCATATAGTGTGCTAATTTGAATCTTATTGTTCTCCTTTGTTCCTTATTCAATCAACGAGTGCATATACCTATGAGTAGGTAGTGAATAATTTGAGTATAACAATCACTAGTAGTTATTTGAGATTGGTTGGCTTGTTTAATGGAAATACATGGATTAGTATCTATGATCAAATGAATGATGACTTATCCTCATAATGTTTTTGTGGGTCTATTTTTCAAGTCTAACTCTTGTAATTTGGCCATCCATTTTCCTCTTCATTCACTTAGCTTGTTTTATCCAAGTGTGAGTTTGAACATTATGTCTAGGATAATGGCGTATGTCTTATTGTATAAGATATAGTGTCTAAATTTATTTACTACTTTTATTAGAGAATAAATATCTTAGTCAATCATAAAATATTTCAATTATACATATTTTAATTTAGTACTAATGAAGGTGATAAGATGCTCATTGTCTTCAACCTTTTAAGTGATCGCCATCACTATAGTGTGTTTTGATATGAATGGATACATGAAGAAATACTTGGTGAAATATAGATATCTTGAAATGATTTTTTAGCTTCAATTATCCATTATAATTTTTCATCCTATTTTAACATAGCATTCAATGGTTTTAAAAAAAATTTAAATACTGAGATGACTTTTCAAACAAAATGTATCTTACCAAATAAATATTTGATTTCTTTTTTGTTGTTAGGATATACAGTTTTTAAATTGGTTCAGAGTCTTTCAAGATCAATAGAAATATATTCCTTAGTGATTACATGGTCTCATAAATTACCATCCATGACCCCCAAAATACTTTTCTTTGGATATAGTGAGATTCCATACCTTCTACATCTATCAAATACTCTCTGTAAGTGGGTTACATGATCTACTCTATCGTTAGAGAAGATAATTATATCATATATGTAAATAATGATGCACTTACCAATGAGTCCTTGAAAATTTAAATCCATGACTTGCTAAAAAGTTTCATCTTCATTGATAAGTCCAAAATGTATTCTTTAATATGCAAAATTTCACCATTTAATTGTGAAAGCAATTTTCATTTGATTGTTATTTTCTACTAAAACCTGATTGTAGTCTAAGAATCCATCTATAAAAGACATCATTTAATAACAAATAACTATTTGGATTAATTCATCTATATAAGGTAATGGTTATTTATCCTTTGTTTAAGATCAATTTAGGTTTATTAAATCCACACAAAGTCTAATTTTATCATTCTTATTTCACACGAGAACATAGCAACCCAAGTAGAATGTCTAATTGGAAATATGATTTTGGCATCTAATAGTTTTTAGAATTATTTATAAATGAGGTGTTGCATAATGATATTAATCATTATTATCATTTTATTTAAAGGTTTATTTCCCTCTCTAAGAGGTTTATGTCCCTCACTGGGTGTTATAGTGAGTCTGATAACCCTGGGTCAAAAATATTTTAGTCTCCATAAGTCTAGGCAATCACATATTTGTATTCTAATAATAATTGTTTCATATTTTATTTTTATTATTTAGAATAACTCAATCCCATATTTACATGTTGGGGGTATTCCTCAATTCCTAAATTCACCTTTGTAAAATTAGATTTGTTAGTCTTAGATTGTTTCTTCTTTTCAACTTAGTAGTCCATGTCAAAGACTCATTTTATTGATACCATACCCTTAGGTATTTTATTTTTGTTCTATTGGACAATACCATCATCAATTTATTCTTTGTTCATTGAATCAAAGTATCTCATCAATAATATGAGATTCAAAATCACCAGAATTATCCATGAACTGTATGATCTATTGGTTATCATCAAATACCTAAAATTTGTCAACATTTTTAGGAACTAAAGGACATGGTACTAATTATACAAAAAAATATGCATTTTATACTCCTAAAGTGGGCTCAAATTCATTATTAAACTAGCTATAGAATTCAATGTATGATTTTTCCCTCTTGAGATTGATTTTATATTAAAAGCTTCAAATAATGTGATCAAATCCCAAGATCTATATTTATATTTCTTCATTTATGAAAACTTGCATTGGTATCTACTCTTAACTTGATTAACAACCACCTCTAAGTCTCCAAAAATTAATATTTGTTTTACATTTTTCTTTAATATGAATTTTAACCCTAAGTTCAAGCCTTCATACTCTATGTGATTATTGGTGCATGAGAACTACAACATAAAATTAGCAAGGTATTGCTTCTCATCAGGTTCAATCATATTTATTCCTACATTTAATCCTTGTTTATAATGAGCCCATTATATTATAAGGTCCACAACTATGAAGGACCTTCAAATTTTGGTTGCTTATCCTTAGGCTTTGTTGTGAAAGTGTAAATTCCCACATGTGATGAAGCAAAATTAACCCTCTCATTTTTAGCATTGTATTATTTGATTTCATATTTCATCTTAGGTTATATATCAACACTAATTTGATTTTCCACTCCTTTCTAATGTATCCACATATGTGAAAAGTTCCTTGCTATATATTTATTTAATGTTTTTTACCAATCTCAACTAATGAGTAAGTACAAGCCTAAAAAATTTAAACTATAATGATGTCATTGTATTGTTGGATAAGTGACTCAAACTCAAGTTTTATGTGAACATTCAATAATTATTAAACTACTAGAATGGAATACTTGTCTAATTGTAGGATAACTCTCTTGGACTTGTTTAGTGTTAACCTTAGTCTTACATATTCTAGTAGGAATCACATTGGTTGAAGCCCTTGATTAAATTAAGAAATTGTGCACATTTTTTTCCAAATATTATAATAGTCAAAAATAAATGTGTGACTTCATGTTTGTATTTATAAATGCCCATATTTGCATATACAGCCTTTGACTTGTCAGTAGATGGTTTAGTAGTTAAAGATTTAAGCATGAGTTCTTTTTATTATGTAATCTAAGACAAATCATGAAGGGTAATGTTTTCCTTGATTTTATTAATGTCCTTGACTATATTTTATCTACTCTTATTAGGTAGATAAACATGTTGTTATTGGTCATTTCCTTTTCGAGGAACTAGATTATTAATTGCCTTTGGGTCAGAAGGAGTAGCTACATTATTATTTGGAGGTGTATAGGTACTAGGAGGTTGAGGATTATTGTTTCTCATATTGTAATTATTTATTTGGAATTGGTGAAAATAATTAATCTCATTTGTGTTCTCTTCAAGTTCATTCTCATCCTCAATATTGAATGGGAAGTCATATGTTTCAAATGCTATTGTAGTACTGGAAGAACTGGGTGCACCTGATGTGGACAAATTAGACTAATTAAGAACAATCTCATACCCCTCCATCTCCTTTTGGAATATTTATTCGGTAGTGCATAATTATATATAGTCTAATTTTCCATGTTTCACAATGTTAAAAACCCTACACTAGTTCAAAAAAACTTCTTCACAAATGTTTATTTCAAGGAACTTGTTGGGTGATGCCTCTAGATTGTTAATTTACCTATTAAATGGTTTCTTATACCTCTATAATGTGAAATTACTATTTTTTGTGTCTCATACTAAGTTACCTAAGTGATTTTTCATACAAATAAATTTATTGCTAAGTTTTTACACCACTCATTGAATAACATCTAAGCTTGTTTTAGTGGAATAAAAAATGGTGTCTTATTGGTAGAAGTGTTAACTAAAACTAAGGCTTGGTTATGATTCAAATAATTAGACATGGGTATATAATTATTCATAAAGTTTAGATTCTAGTTTGGCACAATGTGAGCTAAAGATAACTGAGTGAAGACCTAATTTTGATTGTTATCCATGATAATCTTATTGGCATTTAGAATGGGTTTCATGGCTGGAAAATTTGAATTGATGTTGGGTATGGCCATATCTTGTAATTGAGGGATCAATTATCAATCAAAATTGGTGGATTAAATGTAAGCCTTAAGTAATGTATTGATATTTTGGGCTTTGCATAGGAAAAATATAGTCACTAAATCTAAGGCATTCTATACATTTACAAAGCCAAAGTGACAATAAGTATATATAAGATGTCTATATGGATGTACACCTTTTTAAATATTGCATTCAAAGCTTTAATTGGTTCATTGGGTTACCTTTTCATACTAAAAAATGTTGATATACTAAACTAGGGTTAGTAACCTACCTAAATTATGTAATAAATGTATTATGACATTGATCTCATGAGGTTTATTGAATTATTTAGAAGGTTAAGGAACATGTCATAAGTAGCATCTTGTAAGTTGAAAGGGAATAATATGCATGTAATGTCTTCATGAACCACATTCAAAAATCCTAAATAGGTCTTGAAGGTTTTCATATGTTCCTCTACAGTTAGTCCCCCAGAAGGAGAGAATGAAGGTAATTTTTAGGATTACTAGGTAAGTCATGGATGACACCAACTATAGTTATGGTGGAACCAGCTAACCAAGACATAGGGAAGTGTTGAGGTTGGTTACCTTAGATTGGTGAATTTGGTTGAGTTATAAATCTCATATGTATACCTCTATCTGATTTGGGTCTTTGATGAACCTATAAAAGTGATAATAATAGCAAACAAAAATTAGATCTAGACCTTGTTAACCTTAATAGTAGTTCTAGTGTACACAACTCAAATGAATTTTAATGATTTAGATATTGCATCCCTCCTTATAGTGCTAGATAAAACATGTTGATGTGGGTTTTGTGCACAAAAAATATTCTTAAGTAAATGTCCCTAACATTTTAGGGTTGGTGAGAATTTCACTCCAAGGCATGAGTTATGGATTTTGGTTTTATAATAATCATGTGGTGGAATAATGATGAACAAAATGGTTATTTACCTCATATGGTTTAGATATGATGGATTGTTGGATAGTTTTTAATGATGTCTCTAAGGTGTCCAAGGATGTTTCTAAGGTGTCATATGTGTTAGAATGACAATGACAAAGTGTGTTTCAGTGTTCTTGCATGGTTCTTTAGTATGTGCTTGGATAGGTAGGTTGATGGATGTTAGTGATGGTGTGGTCTTGTTGTAGAGACACTATGGGGTGTTATGAGTTCTTGTAAAAATATATCAAGGTAAAAATTTATGAATTCCTTTTATAACTCAAGGTCCAAGTAAAAGGAATTCATGGTCCAAGTCTTAGGTCATGAGCTGGTGTGTAGCAAAAGATATCAAGGTACAAAGTTAGCCTCCTAGGTAGATTTCACTTGTTTCCATACTTAGCCAAATTTTAAATATCAAGTGACCATTATACAAGGATCACAAGTGTCTAAACCTTGCTCAATCAGATCAAGGATCAATGATGAATTCAAGGCTACCAAGTTTCTAAACCTCACTCAATCAAATTAAGGATCTAACAACAAGAGTTCAATTATATAGATGGAGATCTAATAGTAAGCATAAGGCTAATAAGTAAAAGGGTACTAATATTTAATTTTATGGTGACATGTGTCATAATCATGGTGTATTATTAGCAAATCAATGGCCCACATTTGATCATATGTTTAGCAGATCAATAATACACATTTGATCATGCAGATCAAAGATTGACAACACACATTCAACCATGAAAATGGATATGGTGATGAAAATTGAGTCAATACATTAATAATCTCAAATTTCATGAAGGGTTTCCTAATAGAATATAAGCACTGACTAGATGGAGACTGATAGTAGGGTACATAAAAGGCATGCAGGGCTACCAAATGTCACAATCTTTGAAGCCTTGATCAAAGATCAATAGCCAGCATTGAAATTTAAATCTAGGAGACTCCCAAGGATATTGAAAGAGTTAATTTTATCAATTTTACATGGGTAACAAGATGAATAAACGTGTCTGAAGCTTTTACATTAAAAAGTGATTGTTGGAATTTAAATATTTGAATTATCAAATGAAAACTAGTCCCCACTATTTTGGCTATAACTTTTAATTTGGGATGAATTTGAAGGTGATATTTAAATAAAAGTTGTAAAGGACTCTAAGGGATATCTATATAATTTGGTTATAAGCTTTGAGTATCTATACAATTATAGTTATGTAGTTCCAAAGTTGACTATGTTTGACCATCTTCTGCAAGTGACCTAAGAAGGATGTTTGTGTTTATATTGATGGTATTTTGATGCTTCAAGGTGAATTATAAGCTGGAGAGTGTTTTAGACTCTATGAGGAACATCCATATGTATTTTTTGGTTTGACCAATCCATCTTAAGTATGAAAAAATGCTTAGAATTTGATTATTTTACTTGTGTACAAGACTGTGAGATAATGACCTAAGACATTGGTCTATTAGACTAATTAATGATGTTATAAAAAGAGAAATATCTACTTGATAATTATTTAGAGATCAAATAGAATATATAAATTTTTGTTATATGTTGTGAAAGTGTTGTTTCAAGTGCTATAAAAGAACATGTACATGATTGTACTTGTTAGAAGCTATAAAAAGTCTGAGTGGTCATTTTGAAGGAGTGAATTAAAGGTGTTATGAGTATAATTTAGGAAAAAAATGAGTATGGAGTTGTTATGTAAGTAAAAAATATTGATGAGAAGGTATTGGATGTGATGTTATGTCCCTGATCAATTATGAAGAGTCAAAATGGTTTGATTGTATTTTTATTGTATATGACCAATCTGAGTGGTCATCTTGAGAAAGGTATTTTGAGGTTTGTTGGCATATTTTTGAGTGTATAAGGAACATGGATGTGTTTTATAGGTATTTTAGGTTTCATCCATATGATTTTTTCATGTGGTTATGTGAGAAAAGTGACAGTATACTTCAGAAGTCTAAGACTATTTTTTCTATTTATGAAGCCTAAAGAGTGAGGATACCTAATTAATAGGTTCAAGTTCTGATTTTGATTTCTAAGTGGCATAAAACTTTGTGGTAATGATAAATGGTCCATTGGAGATAGGTTTGGTGTGATTTAAGCATTGGTAGAGGATGAAGGTGGACCAAGGATTCCAAATTGTAACCTATGGGTGAGTAGGCCTAATTACTTTAAGTCTCATTAAGGCCTAATGATGGTTTGGGGCTAATGAGGTAATGGCCAAACTCTGAAGTATTTGGTTCCCACATGTAATTTTTGAATTAACCTATTTTTAGTATGATTCAAGTTGATGAATCATCTTTTTCAACCAAGATGGGTTAGACCAAAAGTATGGTATAAGTACAAGGCCTAATTAGCCTATTCATGCTTGTTGTGTGAGTAAAGAGGCAAGTGAAGGAGAGAATATTTTGAAAGAAAATGTAAAATTCATTAAGGAACATAAAATATTAAATAGGATCAATCATTATTGTCTAATAAAGTTTATGTAGGTGGACACATAGGTCATTTGGACCTAATGAGCCTAGAAGAGGCAAATTGAGCGAGTAAGCCCTAGAGACTATTTGAGAGAGATTGAAGAGCTAATATGTGAAGAAAGAAAAGAATGAGTGTGACTATTGGATGAATTAAATATCATAGTAGGTTGAGGATTGTGTGTATGACATGTAATTCATAATTTTGATGTCATAATAATGTACTTGTAGGTTTGTAGATTGAAGATGAGCAAAGAAGTCTAGAGTGATCCAAAAGAGTGTTTTGGATGCATTACTTGTGTGTGAAAGCTTATGAGAGTGAAAATGGGAAAGATTGAAAAAAAGGAGGTCATCATCAATTAAATAGTAAAAATAGGTGTTCAAGGTGATCTAAGTTTCAAGGTAGCTGAGTGGGTGCTTGGTTGCCTAGGGGGTTGGCTCCTCCTTACAAGGTGAAAATTTCAAAAGTCTAGTTGTGTGGGTGCTCAACTAGATATGGGTTGTAGCTCCTTGTGGGATGAGTGTCACACTAAATTTGGTTCTTTTTTTTATAGGATAGTATTCCAATTTTAGGTTTTAGCGGGTTTTCTCCCACAAAAAGGGTTTCCCACATATGTCATGTGTTATGTGATTGATCTTGTTTTATCTTCCTTATTTATTAAAATGGTTATTTTTTATGCTTCATGATTATATGTGTTGAATGGTTAAGTTTTTGGAATTGGAATTGGATTATATTGTATCATTAATTTCCCCCCCTTAGTGATTTTACCTATAACAATTGGTATTAGAGTAGGACCTTCTTTGCAAGTTTAACCACTTGAAGGTGATCCAAGGGACAATATGGCTATTTGTGAAGTTTAAAGAGATTCATTTATTTGTGATAATGAAAGTGATGATGATGAAGTTTTCATAAAAAAAGTGAAGTATGCAAGATCAATGAGATTTAATCTTGGAAATCAGTTTTAGTCAAATAATTTTTTTATTAATAACGTTTCAAATGATTATGACTATAATAAAGTTGAAAATGGTATTCTACTCTTGGATAAAGAGGAAAGTTATTCAAAGAAATAAGATATCATGTGTAATGAATAATTTTACCATGAAAATAAAGAAAACTAAGTTGATGTGAATCTAGAAGATGAGTTCATGAGTGCACTTAGTGATTTGAAGGAGCAAAGGAAGAGGAATCATAAGATGAGGTATGTGATCAAAAGTTTTAAAGCACAAATCAAGGATCTTGAGGAGTGTTTGTGTGGCAATTCCAAGAAAGATGAAAAGAAGAATCAAGAGTTAATCAAGTTTCTTAAAGAGAAAACATGTAGATTGAAGGATGGCATGGTTAAAGAAGCCAAGGAGGATAAAGAGATCATCAAAGATCTCATAATTTAGTTAGAGGTTACAAGTTCAAGTATGAGAGATAAAGAAGATGAATGTGTTGAATTGAAGACGAATCTTCTTTCCATGAAGGATGAGCATGAAAAGGACATAGTCAAGATAGACAAGTTTTAAGAAGAATAAAAGAAATCATAACAAGACAAAGAGGATGGTAGCATGAAAGTCAACAAGTCAAATTAGGTCAAGAGTAAAATGAAGAAGCCAATAAGATATCCAAATGATTCAAGGTATAAAAAATCATTTACGATCCATTTTTTTGTTTGTCATCTTGTTTCTCATAGGGAAAAGGACTCTATAAGAAGAAATAATTATTCAAAGGGAGATCACAACTATAGTTAAGCAAAAGGTATGAAAGACATTGCTTATTTCAATTGTCATAAGGTTGGACACTTTCCTAAAAAATTTCCAAGTGGAGTTAGTAGGTCTTCAAGGTATGTCAAAGGATATGGAGTTGTTAAATGGTTTGAGAAAGGAAACAATAAAGTATGGAAACCAAAAGTAACCTATGTTTATTACTCTAGTAAAAAAGATGATGATAAAGTTACTCTAGAAGGTCATGTTTCAGATCATGTTAAGCTCAAAGGTCAAGAAGGTAAGATGGCTATATAAGATGAGAATAAAGTTAAGAAAACCAAAGAAAAGAATAATAAATGTAAGGATGATGCTTCAAGTATGAAAGCATGTCAAGAGTTATCCCTTTCAGCCCATGTAGTGAATGAAGAGATCAAAACCAAGGTTTCAAACAGTTCTAGGAGTGATCAAGCTGAGTCTCAAGATGGGTTGTTTGCTATGATAGACATAAAAGAAAGTCAATAATTTCTATTTACTACATTTGTTGATAATTCTAAAGAAAAAAATGAATTCAAGAATCCATTCAAATTCAATTTGATGTTGAGGCAAGACTACAAGTCAAATGACATAATGGAGATATGGGAGTCTCTTGAGTTTTGGGACTTTTAGTCTATCTATGTCAAGGGGGTGTCTCTCTCTAGGCTTCAAGGAGATACTTGTCAGCAAGAAGAAGCATGATGGATGCTAGTTGGGTTTTGTTTGATGTTGTAGGACAAGAAAGGATAGTTATAAGATCAGATTAATGGTTATTGAGAGATGAAGTTTTGTCTACAAGGCTTGTGTTATTCAAAGAGAGAGTTGTCTTTTGGTTTCAAGGCTTGAAATTTTTTCTATGGATCAAGTTGTGATAGTTGTTTCTTGAAGGTAGTATTATGATTTTTAATGATATCTTGATGTCATTTTGACCTCATAAGGTCATAGAGAGGTGTGATGTCATTTTTTAGATGTTATAAGAAGATTCAAAGATCTAAAGATGCTATAATTATAAGTTTTAATATCAGGGTTCTAAGTATGTATTTGAGAAGGTTGAATAATGTTGTTTCATGAGTTTCTTCATTATGTTAATTGATCCAATGATGTATTGATGACCTAATATGGTCATAAGAAGTCTTGTTTCCATGGTGTAGAAGCCATGAAGGTATTCACAACATTTTGATGGCTCTGACTTGTTCATTTCAAGATCTTGATTGTAAGTATGCAAAGTTTTTCATTGAAATCTATTGAAGAGTATCATGTGAAAATTTTATTGGTTAAGGGGAAGCAAAAAGTTTATGAGATTGATTCTATGGTTGTGGTGAGATGTGTGCTCAAAGTGGTTTCATGTGCATCTTTCCTTTTTGAAGATTGGCTTGTTCATCTATTGGTGATCATGGAGGTGGCTTAAGAGAGAAGGTATGAAAATAAGTGTGTTGTTTCATCATGTTTTGTGGTGGTATGAAGGAAATCAAGGGGTGCCTAAGCTCAAGTGAATTACGGTGAGTCACTCTCAGTGTTATCAAGGTGAGTTCAAGCAGTTTTTGATGTTCATGTGTGTTTTATCTTTGTAGAGTTGTGTATGATTCAGAGGAGTGTTGTGTTTGAAGCATGTTTTAGAAGCTCAAGGTAAGAAGAGGTATGCATAGTGTTAGGGGGAATTTTTATCATCTCTTCGAGGTGATCCTTTATTATTTTTGGTCCTTGAAATCTTTTTAGGTCCTCGAGATCAAAAGAAGAGCCCACTTTATCATTATGATTGAAGAGAGAGAAAGAGTTTGAGAATAAACTTTGTGATTGGTGTTGAAATCAATGATAGAAGGGAAGATTTTTGGATATTTTTCAATGATATCTCCAAAGTGGCCAAGGTTTTTGATGAGGTGTCATGTGTGTTAGAATGACAATGATAAAGTGTGCTTTAATGTGCTTTAGTGTTCTTGTATGGCTCTTCAGTATGTGCTTGGATATGTAGGTCGATGGATGTTATTGATGGTGTGGTCATGTTTTAGAGAACCTATGGGGTGTTATGAGTGCTTGGAGTTCTTGTGAAAGTAAAATGAATTCATTAGAGTAAGCATATGAATGTCTAGGTTCTCATAGTCATCCTAGTAGATAAGTTTGAGTAAGGAAATTGATGATGTCAAAATTTGCATGTGTGTAAATGTTAGAAGGATTTGGTTACATTGGTATGATAATTTCTATGACAAGATCATATAGTCCATGTTTTGGGTCATGAGGTGGTGTGTAGCAAAAGAAATCAAGGTGCAAATTTGGCCTCCTAAGCAGATTTCACTTATTTCCATACTTATCCAAATTTACAATATCAAGTGACTATTATAAAGGGATGCCATGTGTTAAAACCTCACTAAATCAGATCAAGGATAAATTATGACTGTAGGGATACCAAGTCTCTAAAAACCTCACTCGATCAGATCAAGGATCTAATGATGAGCATTCAATTGTGTAGATATAGATCTAACAATGAGCATTCAATCATGAAGATGTAGATCTAATAGTGAACATAAGGTCAATAAGTTAAGGGATCCTAAGATTGAATGTGATGGTGACATGTGTCATACTCATAATGTATTGGTAGTAAATCAATGGCCTACATTTGATCATGTGTTTAGCAGATTAACGGTGCACATTTGATCATGCAAATCAAAGATTGATGGAACACATTCAACTATGCAAATGGAGATAAATGGTTTGAATCAATTCAATAATTCTACAATCTCAGATTACACATGGGGATTTTAAGTGACATAAGAGTGCTAAATGCATGGTGACTAATAGCAAGGTACATAGAAGGCATGTAGGGCTGTCAAATATCACAATCTTAAAAGCTCAAATCAAATATCAATGGCCAATATTGAAAGTTAAAGCCTAGAGACTCCTAAGGATATCGACGGAGTGGATTTTATAAAGTTTATATGGGGAATGAGATTAATACACATGTCCAAATATTTTTCATTAAATAGTGACTATTGGAATTCAAATATTTGAATTAACAAAGGTAAACCAATCCCCACTATTTTAGCTATAACTTGTGATGTGGGATTAATTTGAAGGTGGTATAAAAATAAAATTTGTAAAGTAATCCAAGGTATATCCATATAATTTGTTTATAAGGTATGAATATATATACATTTAAATTTATTGAGCTCCAAATTTGAATGTGTGTTTAACCATCTTCTGCAAGTGACCCGAGAAGGATTTTTGCATTTGTATTGATGGTGTTTTGATGTTTCAATGTGAATTATCGATTGGAGAGTTTTTTATACTCCCTTAAGACCATATATGCATGTATTTTTTAGGTTTTACAAATCCATATTTATTATGAAAAAAATTTATAAGTTGACTATTTTTATTGTGTACAAGACTGTGCGATAGTGACCTAAGGAATTGGTCTATTATACCAATGATTGATGATAAAAAAAGAGAAATATATACTTGATAATGATTTATATATCACATATAATATATTAATGTGGATTATAGGTTGTGAAATTTTTATTTCAAGTGCTATAAAATAACATCTACATGGTGCTATAAAATAACATCTACATGACAGTAATGTTAGAAGTTATAAGTAGTCTAACTAGTCATTTTAAAGGAGTGAGTTGAAGGTGTTCTGAGAAGAATTGAGGGAAAAAATGAGTATGGAGTTGTTATTTAAGTTCATAATATTTATTATAAGGTATTTTATTTCATGGTATGTCCCTGATCATTCATGGAGATTCAAAATGGTTTGGTTGTATTTTTATTGTATATGACCAGTCTGAATGGTCATCTTGAGAAAGGTAGTTTGAGGTCTGTTGGCCTATGTTGGAGTGTCTAAGGAATATGGAGGTGTTTTAAAGGTTTTATATGTTACATTATTATTATTATTTCACACGTTTATGTGATAAATGTGATATCATACTTCATAAGTCCAAGACTGTGTTTTTTATGTATGAAGCCTAAAGAGCGCAAAGACCTAATTAAGAGGTTCAAGGTGTGATTTTGAGTTCTAAGTGGCATGGAACTTTGTGGGGGTGAGAAAGGGTATAATTTAGATAATTTTTATGTGTTTTAATCATTTTTATAGGATGAATTTGGACCAAGGAGTGAAATTTATAACATGTGGGTGAGTAGGCCAAATTGCTTTAGGTCTCACTAATGCTTAATGGTGGTTTGGGGCTAATGAGGTAATGACCAACCTATGAAGTATGTGGTTATCACATGTAACATGTATATGAACCTATTTTTATTTTTATTCAAGTGGGTGAATCATATTTTCTAACCAAGATGGGTTAGAACAAAAGTATGGTATAATTACAAGGCCTAATTGGTCTATTTGTGCTTGTTGAGCGAGTAAGGAGCCAAGTGAAGGATAAAACATTTTGAAAGATAAGGTATAGGTCATTAAGGACCATAAAATAGTGAAGAGGATGATTAATTATTATCTAATAAATTTTTATGTAGGTAGACACTTAGGTCATTTGGACCTAATGATCCTAGAAGAGGTAGATTAAGCAAGTAAGCCCTAGAAGTTGTTTGAGAGAAATTGAAGAGTTGAGATGTGAAATAAGAGGAGAGTGAGTGTGCCTAGTGGATGAATTTCAGAGAATATCAAGTTTAGAATTATGTGTATGACCTGTAGGTCATAATTCTAATGTCATAATAGTGTACTTGTAGGTTTGTAGATTGAGGATGAGGAAAAAAGTCTAGAGTGATCCAAAAGGGTATTTTAGATGCATTGCTTGTGTGTGAAATATTGTGAGAGTGAAAAGTGTAAATAATGAAAAAAAAGGAGGTCATCATCAGTTTAATATTAAAAATAGGTATTCAAGGTATCTAAGTGGGTTC
The DNA here is from genome assembly GCA_037957365.1 of Torreya grandis. Taxonomy (NCBI): domain Eukaryota; kingdom Viridiplantae; phylum Streptophyta; class Pinopsida; order Cupressales; family Taxaceae; genus Torreya; species Torreya grandis. The sequence goes on from JARHVA010000662.1 coordinate 3,751,063, forward strand.
TTAGTTTCCTAGGGGATTAGTTCCTCCTTACAAGGTGAAGCTTTCAAAAGTCTAGTTGTGTGGGTGCTCAAATAGATAAGGGTTGTAACTCCTTGTGGGATGAGTGTCTCAATAAATATGGTTCTTTTTGTTATAGGATAGTATTTAAATTGTAGGTTCTATTGGGCTTTCTCCCCTAAAAGGGTTTCCCACATATGTCATGTGTTATGTGCTTGATCTTGTTTTATCTTCCTTGTTCATTGCAATGGTTAGTTTGCATGATTCATGATTATATGTGTTGAATGGTTAAGGGTTTAGAATTAGAATTGGATTATCTTGTATCATTATTTCACCCCCCCTCAGTGATTGTACCTATAAAAAATGGTATATGATTAGGACCTTCTTTGCAAGTTTAACCACTTGAAGGTGATCCAAGGTACAATATGGATATTTATGAAGTTCAAAGAGATTTATATATTTAATATAATGAAAGTGATGATGATGAAGTTTTTATAGAACAAGTGAAGTATGAAAGATCAATGAGATTGAATCTTGGAGATTAGTTTTAGTCAATTGAATTTTTGATTAATAACATTTCAAATGATGATGACTGTAATCAAGTTGAAAATAGTATTATACTCTTGGATAAAGAGGAAAGTTGTTCAAAGAAATAAGACATCACATGTAATGAATAAGTTTACCATAACAGTAAAGAAAAATAAGTTGATGTGAATCCAGAAGCTGAGTTCATGAATGCACTTGGTGATTTGAAGGAGAAAAGGAAGAGGAATCACAAGATGAGACATGTTATCAAAGGTCTTGTAGCACAAATCAAGGCTCTTGAGGAGTGTTTGTGTGTCAAGTCCAAGAAATATGAAAAGAATAATCAAGAGCTAATCAAGAATATTGAAGAGAAAGCATGCAGATTGAAGGATGATATGGCTAAAGAAGCTAAGGAGGATAAAGAGACCATCAAAGATCTCAGAATTTAGTTAGAGGTTGCAAGTTCAAGTATGAGAGATAAAGAAGATGAATGTATTAAATTAAACACTAATCTTATTTCCATGAAAGATGATCATGAAAAGGTCATAGTCAAGATTGACATGCTTGAAGAAGAACAAAAGAAATGAAAACAATAAAAAAAGGATGGTAGCATGAAAGTCAAGAAGTCAGATCAGGGCAAGAGCAAAATGAAGAAGCCAATCAAATAGCCAAATGCTTCAAGTTATGCCAAATATTTTATCATCCATTTTTTTGCTTGTCATATTAATGGTCATAGGGAAAAGGACTCTGTAAGAAGAAGCAATTAGTTAAAGGGATATCACAACCATATTCAATTAAAAGTTATGAAAGACATTATTTGTTTTAGTTGTCATAAGGTCGAACACTTTCCTAAATTCTATCCAAGTGGAGTTAGTAGGTCTTCAAGGTATATCAAAGGATATGGAGTTGTTAGATGGTTTGAGAAAGGAAAAACTCAAGTATGGAAACCAAAATTAATATATGATTATCACTCTAGTCAAAAAGATGATGAAAAAGATACTCTAGAAGGCCATGTTTAAGATCATGTTAAGATCAAAGGTCGAGAAGGTAAAATGGTTGTATAAGATGAGAAGAAAGTTAAGACAACCAAAGCAAAGAAGAAGAAATGTAAGGATGATGCTTCAAGTATGAAAGTATGTCAAGAGTTATCCCTTTCAACCCATGTAGTGAATGAAGAGATCAAAACCAAGGTTTTAAACAATTCTAAGAGTGATCAAGCCAAGTCTCAAGATGGGTTGTTTGCTATGATAGACATAAAAGAAAGTCAAGAATTTTTGTTTACTACATTTTTTGACAAGTCTAAAGCAAAGAATGAATTCAAGGATCCAATCAAAGTCAATTTGATGTTGAGGCATGACTACAAGTCAAATGAGAGTATGGAGATATGGGAGCCTCCTAAGTTTTGGGACTTTTAGTCTATCTATGTCAAGGGGGTGTCTCTCTCTAGGCTTTAAGGAGATACTTTTTAGCAAGAGGAAACATGATGGATGCTAGTTGGGTTTTGGTTAATGTTGTAAGACAAGAAAAGGGAGTTGTAAGATCAGATTAGTGGTTATTGAGAGATGAATTTTTGTCTACAAGGGTTGTGATATTCAAAGAGAGAGTTGTTCTCTTTTTGTTTCAAGGCTTGAAGTTGTTTATATGGAGCAAGTTGTCATAGTTATTTCCTGAAGGTAGTATTATGAGTTGTAATGATATCTTGATGTCATGTTGACCTCATAAGGTCAGAGAGAGGTGTGATGTCATTTTTTTAGATGTTATAAAAAGATTCAAAGATCTAAAGATGCTACAATTCTAAGTTTTCATATCAAGGTTCTGAGTGTGTATTTAGGAAGGTTAAATAATGTTGTTTCATGAGTTTCTTCATTATGTTGATTGATCTAATGATGTCTTGATGACCTAATATGGTCATAATAAGTCTTGTTTCCATGGTGTAGAATCCATGAAGGTATTCAAAGTGTTTTGATGGTTCTAGCTTGTTCATTTCAAGATCTTGACTATAAGTATGCAAAGTTTTTCATTGAAGTCTATTGAAGAGTATCATGTGAAAATGTTATTGGTTAAGGGGAAGAAAAAATTTCATGAGCTTGCTTTTATGGTTATGGTGAGATGTCTGTTCAAGGTGGTTTCATGTGCATCTTTCCTTTTTGAATATTGGCTTGTTCATCTATTGGTGAACATGGAGGTGGCTTGAGAGAGAATGTATGAAGATAAGTGTGTTGTTTCATCATGGGTTGTGGTGGTCTGAAGGAACTCAAAGGGTGCCTAAGCTCAAGTGACTTAGGGTAAGTCCCTCTCAATGTTATCAAGGTGAGTTCAAGCAGTTTATAATGTTCATGTGTGTTTCATCTTCATAGAGTTGTGTATGGTTAAGAGGAGTGTTGTGTTTAAAGCATGTTTTATAATATCAAGGTAAGAAGAGGTATGTATAGTGTTAAGGGGAATTTGTATAATCTCTTAGAGGTGATCTTTTATTGTTGTTGGTCCTTGACATATTTTCAAGTCCTTAGGATCAAAAGAGGAGCTCACTTTATCATTATGTCAAAAGGGGAGAAAGTGATTGAAGAGAGGGAAAGAGTTTGAGCATAAGCTTTGTGATTGGTGTTGAAATCAATGATAGAGGGGAAGATTGTTGGATATTTGTCAATGATATCTCCAAAGTGGCCAAGGATGTTGATGAGGTGTCATTTGTGTTAGAATGATAATGATAAAGTGTGCTTCAGTGTTCTTGTATGGCTCTTCAGTATGTGCTTGGATATGTAGGTTGATGGATGTTATTGATGGTGTGGTCATGTTATAGAGAACCTATGGGGTGTTATGAGTACTTGGAGTTCTTGTGAAATTAAAATGAATTCATCAGAGTAAGCATATGAATGTCTAGGTTCTCCTAGTCATCTTGGTAGATAAGTTTGAGTAAGCAAATTGATGATGTCAAAATTTATATGTGTGTAAATGTTAGAAGAATTTGGTTACATTTTTATGATTAGTTTTTTTCCAAGATCATATATTCCATGTTTTATGTCATGAGGTGGTGTGTAGCAAAAGATATCAAGGTGCAAAGTTTGCCTCCCAGGTAGATTTCACTTTTTTCCATATGTAGCCAAATTTTTTATATCAAGTGACTATTATAAAGGGATGCCAAGTGTCAAAACCTCACTTTATGAGATCAAGGATCAATGATGAATGTAGGAATACCAAGTATCAAAGCCTCACTCGATTGGATCAAGGATCTAATGATGATCATTCAATCACGCAGATGGAGATCTAACGATGAGAGTTAAATCATGTAGATGGAGATCTAGTAGTGAACACAAGGTCAATAAGTTAAAGGATCCTAATATTTAATTTAATGGTTACATGTTTCATACTCATAGTGTATTGGTATTAGATCAATGGCCTGCGTTTGATTGTGTATTTAGCAGATTAATGGTGCACATTTGATCATGCAGATCAAAGATCAATGGAACACATTCAACTATGTAGATGGAAATGAATGTTTTGAATCAATTAAATAATTCAATAATCTCATACTAAATTTGGGTATGTCACTTGACATAATGGCACTAATTGGATGGAGACTGAAACTAGGGTACATAGAAGGCATGCAAGGCTGCCAAAAGTCACAATCTTAGAAGCTTAGATCAAATATCAATGGCCAACATTGAAAGTTAAAGCCAATAAACTCCTAAGGATATTGAAAGAGTGAATTTTATCAAGTTTATAGGGGGACTAAAATGAATACACATGTCTAAATATTTTTCATTAAACAGTGACTATTGGAATTCAAATATTTGAATTAACAAATGAAAACCAATCCCCATTATTTTAGACATAACTTTTGAAGTGGGATGAATTTGAAGGTGGTATAAAAATTAAAGTTGTAAATTAATCCAATATATATCCATATAATATTTTTATAAGGTATGAATATATATAAAATTAAAGTTATTTATCTCCAAATTTGACTGTGTTTGACCATCTTCTGCAAGTGACCTGAGAAGTATGTTTGCATTTGTATTGATGTTGTTTTGATGTTTCAAGGTGAATTATCAATTTTATAGTGTTTTATACTTGATTAACATAATATATATATACATTTTTTTATGTTTTAAAAATCCATATTTATTATGAAAAATTCTTATAAGTTGACTATTTTTCTTGTGTATAAGATTGTGAGATAGTGACCTAAGGAATTGGTCTATCATACCAATGATTGATGATATAAAAAGAGAAATATATTATTTATAATGATTTAAATATAAAATATAATATATTAATCTATATTATAGGTTGTGAAGTTTTTATTTAAAGTGCTATAAAATAGCATCTACATGATTGTACGGTTAGATGTTATAAGCAGATTAACTAGTCATTTTAAAGGAGTGAGTTGAAAGTGTTATGAGATGAATTGAGGGAAAAAATGAGTATGGAGTTGTTATTTAAGTTCATAATATTTATTATAAGGTATTTTATTTCATGGTATGTCCCTGATCATTCATGGAGATTCAAAATGGTTTGGTTGTATTTTTATTGTATATGACTAGTCTAAATGGTCATCTTGAGAAAGGTAGTTTGAGGTTTGTTGGTCTGTGTTGGAGTGTCTAAGGAATATGGAGGTGTTTTATAGGTCTTATATGTTTCATAAATATTATTTTAATGTGTTTATGTGAGAAAATTGATAGCATAATTCAGACGTCTAAGACTATGTTTTTTGTGTATGAAGCCTAAATAGCGAGGAGACCTAATTAAGAGGTTCAAGGTATGATTTTGAGTTCCAAGTGGTATGGAACATTGTGGTGGTGAGAAAGGGTATATTTGAGATATTTTTTATGTTTTTGAATAATTTTTATAGGATGAATTTTGACCAATGATTCCAAGTTGTAATGTGTGGATGAGTAGGCTAAATTGCTTTAGGTCTCACTAATGCCTAATGGTGGTTCAGGGCTACTGAGGTAATGGCCAAACTATGAAGTATGTGGTTATCACATGTAACATGTATATGAACCTATTTTTATTATTATTCAAGTGGGTGAATTTTTTTATATGAAAAATATGGGTTAGAACAAAAGTGTTGTATAAGTACAAGGCCTAATTGGCCTATTCATGCTTGTTGAGTGAGTAAGGAGCCAAGTGAAGGAGAGAACCTTTTGAAAGATAAGGTATAGGTCATTGAGGACCATAAAAGAGTGAAGAGGATGATTCATTATTATCTAATAAATTTTATGTTGGTGGACACATAGGTTATTTAGACCTAATGATCCTAGAAGAGGTAAATTAAGCAAGTAAGCCCTAGATGTTGTTTGAGAGAGATTGAAGAGTTGAAATGCAAAGGAAGAGGAGAGTGAGTGTGCCTAATGGATGAATTGAAGAGTATATAAGGTTGAGGATTATGTGTATGAATTTTAGGTCATAATTTTTATGTCATAATAGTGTACTTTTAGGTTTGTAGGTTAAGGATGAGCAAAGAAGTCTAGAGTGATCCAAAAGGGTGTTTTGGATGCATTGCTTGTGTGTGAAAGCTTGTGAGAGTGAAAAGGGGAAAAAATGAAAAAAAAGGAGGTAATAATCAGTTGAAGAGTAACAATAGGTGTTTAAGATGGTATGAGTTTCAAGGTAGCCGAGTGGGTGCTTAGTTGCCTAGGGTGTTGGTTCCTCCTTACAAGGTGAAGCTTTTAAGAGTCTAGTTGTGTGGGTGCTCAACTAGATAGGGGTTGTAGCTCCTTATGGGATTAGTGTCTCACTAAATGGTCTTCTTGTTTTTATAGGATAGTAGTCCAATTTTAGGTTTTTGTTGGTTCTCTCCCCTAAGATGGTTTCCCACATATGTCATGTGTGATGTGTTTAATCTTGCTTTATCTTCCTTGTTCATTACAATGGTTAGTTTGTATGCTTCATGATTGTATGTGTTTAATGGTTAAGGGTTTGTAATTGGAATTATATTATCTTACATCACTAATTCACCTCCCTAGTTATTTTACCTCTAAAATGGATGTCTAACACTTAATGTAAGATCTACTTTACGTGGATGGATGGATCTAAACTAAGGTTAATCTGATTAAAAAGCGGTCAAAAAGAGAGAAGGGTAAGGAAAAAAGAAGGGGATATATAATATATTTTAAGATTAAAACCTTCCCAATTGACTAACTACCCTATGTTGAGCATGTGTTGTGGACTAATGTTTGGTTTAGGTTAGTTTTAAGCATAAAACACAAATAAACTTAATAAAGATCCTAAGGAAATAATTGAAAAATAATTCATTGATTAAAATCAAGGACATTATTAGTACCAAATTATTATCCATATCCAAAGGTCACTAACAAGTTGTAATTATTATGTGTAACCAAAGAGTTTTTTAATACTAATATAATCTTCAATCTAATTCTTGTAAGTAAAGCGCATGCATAGCCTACTATACATTTATCAACTATATGGAAATTATTCAATGAAAAACATAGAAATTTGGAAGAGACAACACAAAATAATTATAAAAATTTCTTTGTTTGAATTAATTTCTAAATTCTCCTCCATTTAAAATGAGTAATATATATATATATATATATATATAAGTTTGGATGGGGTCACCTCATCTACAAATTTTTTTCAATTACAAGTTTTAAAATAAGAGTAACTCTTAATTTAGCATGAAAAATTTACATGATATGCAATGTTATAAAAATAAAAGAGTCTTTATTTAACTCTACATTTTATATTTACATGTATTTAAATTATCCTATCAAAATTAAATTTCATTGATCACTTTATTGAATGAGTAGAACTGGTAGTTATAACTGTACTCAAACTAGATTGGACTATAGTTAGAAATAGTTGAGTAGAAGTACCATAAGAAGAATATCTTAATGTGGAACTTCTCATGGATGGTCTTAACATAGCCATAGTGATTAGAAAGCTTAGATATGTTATTGGAGTTACTACTATTGTTGATCTTGCTTGTGCCTATAAAGGAGGTGTAGTAAATGAAAGTGTGACAAATTCATGCCATGTAAGAGGATAAACTATAGTATATTTGTGACAAGGGGATTCAACTTTGTCATATTTCAAGTTCATTAGGATGAAGCTCCTACCTAGTGGATAAATACTTGTTCTCCTTTATCTTCTTATATTCAGTCATAAATACAAATAAATACAACTCTATGGCTTCAAAAATTATAATTATAAGTTTAAACAACAATAACAATTTTCTCATAAATTTCATTTGCATCACCATGGAATTCCTTATAGAAAAATTTAATGCTTCTATTTGTTATACTTTATCCTTGGAAAAAGTAATCAATTAGATCACTTAATCATGACTTCTAAAAATTATGTTTTTAACTTCTACCTTGAAGTTGTTGAGAGTAATTAGAAGCAAATTATCAAAAAATGTCTTGGTGATGACCTACCTAGGTAGAGTATATATAACATTGATGTGCATATCCCCAAGTATCTATATGTATTTTTATCCTAGCTCGTTAACTGTTTGACCAAGTCTTGCATATGTTTATGCCACTCCATTAGATGGGCCCTTTTAGTAGTCACATAATTATATGCCAAAGTGACATCTAGGAGTTGAAATAGATTGAGACATTGATATGGATTTTGTCTTATTACCTTGATAATAAAGTGAAATTTGGCATTTATTCTCTTTATTGACTCATAAAATCTTACCACATTTCCCCATTATGGTTTTGATTATATCCTTAATTGTCATATAGAACACTTAATGTTATATAGGGCCTTATCAGAACTCTACACATTATTCAATATATATTTTGGGGGTTATATTATGTCTTGTGACTCCACTATTATATTTTTTTGTTGTAGGCCATGAAACATATTCTTTAGAAATCCACTAGTGGAATCGATCATAGAAATAGGGTCCTCTTGGATCTTGTCTTCCTCTCCAGGCCTAACCTTTCTATTTTTTGTTAGTGAAAAGAGATGTTCTTCTCTTATGAACTTAATTGATTTCCCTCTTATTTTTATTTTTGCCCTCCTCACTCCTTTTATTTTTTTTGAGCTCTCATCAAATTCTATAGTGAGCTTAGGCTCCTCAGTAATTACCAATTCTTGTCTACTTGAATACTCTACTTGCATTTTTTGTATCCATGTAGGAGTCACTAGCAAGTCTTGAGGAGAGGTATAAGTAGGAGACTGAGTAGTAAAGGGTGAGATTATTTGTGGTGGAGGAATTATAATAAATAGATCTAACAAAGGATTAAAACTAGGAAATGTGGATGATGAAGGGAAAGGTGGGATGACCATCTTGTCTTTGGACATCTTGGTCTTTAAAGGAGTCTTGAGAACATATTTGGTGAGGTCCAAAGAGTCATAAATTGAGACTATTGGTGAATTTTTTTGGACATCTTGTGTTATTGGTAACCCAAATTAGGTATAAATGTCTACCTATAGAGGAACTATGTCAAAAATTTATTGAAACATTAGATTTTAAAAATATGGGCTAGCTAATGTAGATCTTAATCCAAGTGTAGAAAAAAGGGTTGTGTAATAGCAGCCTATGTTAGTTCTTACAAGAATTGTGCAATAGTCATATAAGTGATATTAATGGGGTTAGTAGTGGAATTATTAATTTTAATGACTAAATATTCCAAAGCTAGAGTACCTACAATAGTAGGGAAATTAGAAATACCCATGGACTATAAAAAAAATGGTGGTAATTGGGGGAATGACTAGAGCAATTGGTGTAATTGATATAATAGGGGATGAGTTTACTTGTATTAAACCTTGTAAGGTGGTCATGAGAGGGACAACTTGAACAAATGATGTAATTACTAAAGTGTCAACTATTATACCTATTTGGTCCATAGCATTGTCCAAAGAAGGATCTTGGCCTATCTTCCCAACATGCACTTGTTCTATACTCTAAGTGTGAGGAGGACTAGGGATTGAAATCCAAAAGGTTCCTTGTGAAGGTACCTTCTAATAAATATCAAATTTAGCTTATACTTTTGGGTCATCCTCATCTAAATGTTCTTATAAATATTCCTCAACATAATCATCTTTTATGTCAAAGTAAGGAATACCTGATCATACATCAAGGAGATGGTCTCTCTTCTTATTGTGTGACCTTAGGGGCTTACATAATAAAAGGAGAAGACCTTCTTACATAAGTTACCACATGAGGTGTAACTAAAATAGTTGTAATGTGTATTCAAGGAGGAGAAAGTGAATGATTTTCCACTAGAGCCTGAAGTGGTGGAGTTGTGACAACCATCATTATGAAGTAAAAGGTGACTTTCGTACTAAAAGTTACCTATTTCTAGAGTTTATTTACTTGCATCCTTTAACTTTGGTTCATTCTTATGGATCCTTACTTTCAATCATTCATCATTTTCTTCCTCTATTTCCTTCTTTGCCTGGTGTTGCTCAGCTTGCTCAATGGTTTTCCCCTTACTCTATTCTAATTACATCTTCCTTGTAATGGAGGGGTCATATTGTATAATCTAAGCAATATTGATGAACATTTAAATATTATTCTTTTTATATAAACTTTAGAATCATGTTTTGGATTCATAAAAATCAAATCATGATCACATTCATGATGTCCATAGTTTTATTTGAATTAACTTTGAAACCTATTTATTTGCTACACGTTCACGCTTGTGGGGTCCTAGAATATGCATTCATCTATTCTAAAATTGGAATAACCTTTTTGTGTTCAAATTTTGGAAAATTATTCACAATTTTAGAATTTTTGCCTCCTAACAATTAAGGGTGTCTTGTGATACTTTGCCAATCTATCCCTTCTCAAATTTTCATCCATGTTATTGGATAGTTGATAAATTATCTCCTACTAAATGAATTTTTTAGGCATGTGCCTAAGTATTTATAAATGGGCCAACAATATGCCTTTAACCCTAATGATTTTGTGGTCTAGTTAGAACCAATATTCACCTAATGACTTGAGTGATCTCTTGATCTTTGTAGATAGTCCCTGCATTGGGAATCCATTTATTACCTTATAAACTATGGGATAGAAGGTTTTTTCTATCCTATACATGTGATCTCTATATTTGTAGATATGAAGGTGATCAAATTCATCACTAATTCATTTTTATTATTTTATCTCCCAAAGAGGGGTCCTGATAGGGCTAGCAGTACCATAGATGCCATCCACTAAATATGAAAACATGTAGAAATTACTATCTAATTGATCATGCAAGACCCTATAGGTTTATAGATTATAACTTATGATTTCCCCTAATGCGTTAATTCCTTTACATTTCAAAATTATAGCCAATTAAGGGACCTAGATATCATCCACATAAGTTATAGATGGGGCTCTATGTAACCTATTTAAAAGGGCCATGGTAATTCTAACACTTGGATTGATTGGTAAATGAGGACCTTATTCTTCATAGAAAAATTATTGATATTATAGGACCATATTATTAAGTCACCCATAACATTATTATCTTTGAACCAATCACTCATTCTTTTTTGGTTATAAGATATGTCTAGTTTTGGTAGTCTATATAACTTTTCAAAAGTTAAACTGGCACATACACTATTGGTGTTATGTTGTTGTTCTTATAGATAATATAATTTGTGAATGTGCCTAATGTAAATATATTATAAACTAAGTGTGCATAGGTAAATACCTCAATTTTAGTCACTACTTTATGAATCCTGATAGCTTTGATTGATATCAATTTGTCTATATATTCCCTTTCATGTAGAGGCAGATTGTCCTCATCTTTGTATGGTCAAACTACCTCAACCTTTGCATATATGGATAAATAATGTTTGAATACATTATTCAAATTAGTCTGGTTGATTTCTATTTCTTTGAACTCCTAGTTGGTTACAAAGCAGAACATCGAATGACTTGGATGTTGATTCTTTGATCCTATTATTGATTGATTTGAGCTATGTGTTTAATCTTGAATTTATGCTTTTAATTGATATGGAGAATTGGATAGTAGTTATGAAATTAATAATTGGAAAATTTAATTTGAGTTGACTTTAGGACATAGCATATATCTCATCTTTTATCTCACAAATTCATTGCTCAAATCTTCCATGCATGAGAATTAATTTTAGAGTAATTGTGTCAATCACCCATCCATTCTAGTTTTGAGTTTGATTTTATGACATAAGTTTTCATGGGTTTATTTGGCACATGTCACTTTATCAATATCTTTGGTTTCTAAGGCATCCCTTCAAGTTTAATATGTCAATCTATCTTTATAGATGTCATTATGTCATTAAATCATGGATTTTTAAGCTAACTATATCATTTTAGGGTGTGTCATGCCTTTTTACTTTATCACTTTATTTATACATGTATTTGTATCCTTAGGTTGTTTCATTATAAGTATCAATGATATTATGACACATGGCAGACATATATCTTCAATTAGACATATGGATCAATTAGTGGATGACACATGGTAGCTCATTATGTAAAGGATGACAAGTGGTGCTTTGTCATTATATAAATTGATATATATCTCTGAGATCTATAATTTTATTCATTATCCTCTATGTAGTGAGACATTGACACATGGCATGATCTCATTGAGTCACTATATAACATCTTTTTGTAACTTAGTTGTCTACCCCAAGGCTTGCAATCAAGCAAGATTGAGACATGTGGTGTGATCTCACTTGTTCAAGTGGTCACCTCTATTTATAACTTAGGATTTTATAATGATAATCATGATGTGGCAAGATGAAGACACATGGATAAATGTCATGTATTTAGCTAGTTGTGCAACTTCATAACTTAGTTTTCCACCAAATACCATAAATACACCAAGATGAAGACATATGGAGAAATATCATGAAGTTGACATGCCAAAATAATTTTTTTAAGTCTAAATGCATTTTGATGATCCTCAAAGTATAAAAAATAAAGCTACACCTATCCATAGATATTTAAAACTTGATAAACTTGATAATCAAATGGTCAACTTAGTTAGCCAAATTAAGTGATATAATCAACATATGACCTCCAAATTGACTTTGACCACGTTTTAAGTCCAAACTTATGAGTGTAATCACATAAAAATGAAATTTTTACAAATTGAGCATGACTTGTGACTTTAAAACCATAGGTCTTTCCTCCTTGCTTGCACAACCCACTAGGCTTGTTTTCATTCCTTCTCAATCACTCAAATCCTTCCTGAATCAGCCCCAATTTCCCTAGACTCTTATCCTAGGCAAAAAATTGTCCCCTAAGGTCCCTATCCCCTTGGACAATAGTGCCATAAGTTGGAATATAGTGTTAGACCCTAGGGTGTCTACTTTCTAGCATTATTTTCCGAGTCACTCTTAGCCTCAAATGGTTAGATTTCCTTAGATCCTTATCTTTTTCCTTATCAGCCTAACATGAAGTCATCTAACCTAGGATCATTAGTTTCCATATAAAATCCTATTCAAGGGTCATTTATAAGGGTTGTAAATTATTCAAAAGGAACAAGCTAGAAATACACTAAGCACACTCAAGCAAATCTTCATATTCTCTGTATATAGCCAACCACTATTGTTTCTAGCATACTCAAGTTCCCACACAAGTCATGAGTCATCCAAGCTTGCCTAGATTCACATAATACTTGCATTGCATACATAGTATTACACAATACACATTAAATTTTAGAGAAATACATTGGCCTTGATCCCTCCTCAGAGTATTGGTATGTAGGTAGTGTGCCCACACATGGGGTGTGATCGTACATTCAGTGCATAATACACACTAACCCCTTTTCCAGTTGATTCAAGACCAATTTTCAAGTCTAAGGAAGAACTAGGACCCTAGAGAATAGAATTAGTTTCACATAAAGATTCATGGATGATTGAGACCTAAGATTCCAAATATAGACCCTCCTGAAGAATTAAAAAAACCCAAAAAGCTTATAAGAAGTAGATCAGAGGGACTATAGCACCAAAAATAGGACTATAACACTAGACCTCCAAGTGTCTAGTTTCCAATACTACTATCTAGGAAAAAAATAGAATTTTGGGTCCTATTTTTGATAGTCTGCCTAGGCAGCTGAGTAATTTAGAGTTCTAGAATCATTTGTCTCAGTCTAAAAATCAGCTAAGTTCACTCTTTATCCCCTTATTTGATATTTTTAGAAATCAATTAAGCACTTCCAGATTTAATGAATCAATAGGTTAATTTATTCATACTTTATTCACATATTTTCCAAATTAATCTAGACCTCTTTACTAATTAGTAAAATAAACACTTAGTTTCCTAAAAATAGTAAAACATTTGGTGAACCTAACTTACTTTGAATCTTCACACAAAAACCCTTAAAACCCTAGGGCTATTTATTTTTTATTTTTTTTCCATATTTTTTTTATTTTTCAAAAATTTAAAAATTAAAAAACTATAAATTTAAGTGCAATATTTTCAATAATTCACTAAAACCCTAGTTTCCACATACTAGGTCCTTTTTACATGAAACAACTTCCAGACCACTAGGAATAGTATTATGCTAATTTTAGTAATATTTTTAGATTTTTCATAATATATTTCATGTCAAATCTACTAATTCTTAGTAAATTTTTCAAATTATTGCATTATTTTTGAAAAAAATCATTTCAAACACTAGTTACATCACTTAATTTCTAGTAATTTTCCTCTTATTTTCTACAAATTTTGATTGAATATTAAATCAAAAAATTATTTTCAAATTCAAAATTTCATAGTATTGTGCAAATAATATTATTGAAAAATACCTAGATGCATACACTAGGTCCTATTGCATTCTGAGCTATCACCTTACATGTTTTGCAGCTTCATATCTTTTTTAATGCAAATTCTAAACTACTATTTTAGACTTTTGCATTTCTTTTATCTAGTACTTTCCAGTTTTAACACATTACCTATTACAACTTATTGTAAAACATTCAAATACATTTCAAATTGTTTTCCTACTTATACAATGGCCCAATATACTAGTTTTGATGAAAATGATAAAAGAGAGCTTCAAGAACTCTTAACCAAACACCCAGATATGCAAGATGACATGATTATAATACTAAAAGAGGAATAAAAAAAGGCAAACAATGGTCAATATTCTCAAACTATAGAAACACCAGTTGCACATGACACTATAGGGGCAACTATGTCATAACAACCCCCTATAGTAGCCTAACCTTATTTTATGCCACCAGCTATAGCTAGTCTATCCCTATCTCCTAATGTGGCAATGTTTGTGCAAGAGATTTGATCTCTTCAATCCAAAGTGCAAAATCTTAAGCAAGGTACCACTAGATCTACATAGGCATTAGATTCTTTCACTTTATTGTATACACCTTTGACATGTCATATAGCTATTACACCCTTGACACCTAGATTTGTACAACCTAAGCTCACTCTTTATGATGGAAAGGTTGATCCAAAGACACATTTAAGATCCTTTCACACAACATGTATGGATTATGTACCAAATGACTGGCTATTAACTAAGTTATTTCCAAGGAGCCTCAAGGATTATGCACTAAAATGATTTTACAGTCTACCAAATTAGTCAGTCAATGAATTCAATCCTCTTGTCGACATGTTCCTAGCACACTACAGTATCAACATCGATGATAAGGTGTCATATGATCAAATTGTATAATATAAATATAATTCAAATGAGCCTCTCACTGAGTATGTTCTTAGATATAAGACCATATTGACTAAGATGACTAGCCCTATGGCAAATCAGGAGTTACATGACCTATTCAAATAGAGTCTTCTATCGATTTTGCATGTGATAATCATGTTCAAAAGATTCTCTTCTTTTTCTGAATTGTGTCACACTTTAAAAGAACAAGAAATCAAAATCATATCAATGGGAAAACTCAAGTACACAAGTGTATCAGATACAACTAATAAGAGTAACAATAAAGTCCCATACAATGTCAAGTTTAATGATAACAAAGGACAAACTCAGTAAATAGTCAATGTGGCTTTAGAGCCCCCACATAGTGTCACATTATCAGTACCTCCTTAGTGACCTTTTACAAATCTACCAGTTTCTCTATCTAGAGCTCTATAGTAGCTACTAGAATGTAATATCATTTCTCTACCCCCTGTTAGAGAAGTTAATCCAACAAAACCTCTTCCACGGGGATATGATTAGAATGTATTTTGCATCTTTCATAGGGCACCAGACCATACTACAAATAAATGGATTAGTCTTAGGCATAAGATATAGGATTTAATTGATGCCAACTAGATTGATCTAGGTACTTCAGTTGAGCCTCCTTAGGCCAAACCAACGTAGGATAAGGCACTTAAAATATTTTCAGATCCATTTCCATAACATAACAAGTCAGAGGTATAGGACACATCAGGTGTACATCATGCATATCAAGAATAACCTCCACTAGCTACATATAGGGCACTGGTAGCTGATTTGCATCATTGAGTGACATGATTGGCACCTTTTATTCCATCCTTCTAGTTCAACATTCTATCTCCTTTTTTGAGTAAGAGATTATTGAGGATGACACATATTATCATGCACTCTTCATTAGAGATTTTATTCATGATCATCCCATTCATAGTGTTCTAATTGATAGTGGATCTAATGTTAACATGTGTACTATGACACTGCTACAACACTTGGGGTATATAGAGCAAGATATCACTTTGACTAACATAGTTACTAGTGGATTCAGTGCACATAGTCAAACTACATTGAGTGAGATCCTCATTCCATTACAGGTTGGTCCTACATGCTTGACCACCCTAATCACTATAGTTCCTAGTGTAAGAGTTTTTGACATGTTACTTGGTAGACCTTAGATGTAAAAACTTTAAGTAATTCCATCTACAATGCATTGATGTATGAAATTCATTCATGTTAGTTAGGCTATTACAATTACTAGAGTTCCATATGAGTTACCACTTCTAGTTTCAGTGTTAGTTTCCATTTTATCACTAATTCTAGCTCCATTACCAGTACATAGCATCCATATACCTCCATAGATTCAAGATTTTAAACAAATTCTAGCTACAATTTTCACACCCAGAGCAGTTTCATTGAGATCTCAGGGATCTACACATCGAGCACATGTATAGAGAGCTTCTCCTACTTATAGATGGGTCATTAAGAGACCTACAGTTGCATCTACTTCTTAGAGTTATAGAGGATCCCTACTATTAGTTTCTACTTCATAGATTTTAGATCATTTATAGTATATATAGCTTTCAGAGCCTTAGTCTCAGCACTTCCATTATGCCTCACAATCATGCATGATTCCACTTTTTGATACTGGATACCTGACAGGGAGTCTCATCCAAGACTCACCAGTTAATATCATTCCTTTGTATTATTTTTTGTACATAGTCTATTTTGCATGATTGTACATAGCTTATTCCAAAAATACAAAAATATGTCAATCGTATGCATCATCTATGTTCTTACATTACTAAAACATTATGCTAGACTTACATTACATTATTCTATGCTACTTGTTTGTCAATTTATCTATATTACCAGGGTTCACTTGATCTTCATTTAAGTGTGTGCAGTGTATCTAGATTGTTGATTGCTTTAATCCACCCATCAAAGGGGAATCTTACATCTACATTCCAGCTATATATCGATACATCTACCCATTGGGGGCACACTCTACATGACTACACCATCTAGGTTATGGTATTCTTAAACTACACACTTTAGACATCTTTTTATAGTATGTTCCTTACTTGCTTACATAGATATTACATCAACATCCATTAGCATTGATCATACTTTTGTATTTCATAGCATATACATTAGTCATATATTACATATCTTATATACTCTTGCTTCTCACTTTTTATAGTTAGATGCATGCTTAATTCTTTTTGTACTTTGCATGCTTCCACTCTTCACTTTGATTAGCTAGATGTGTTTGCATTTTCTAGTTATTTTTGGCTTCTTGTTCATGTTTTAGGACATTTTCCAAATTTCCTATGCTCCTATCTATATGTGTGTTCCTTTGGACATTTTCCAATGTCCTTTATGTGTGCCTTTCTATGTGCTTATGGCCCTTGTGCAATTCTTTGTTTGTTCCTTTTATGTGTGTATGTGGCATTTGAATATGCCTTATATGCCTTGCATGATTATTTGACCCCTTGACCACCCTTATGTGTTTCTTGATTACTTCTCTTTGGGTGTAATGCCATGATTCCAATCATACATTTACCTTGCTTCTTGGATGCCATGATGGACATCATGCTCCATCCCTCTATGCTACTAACAAACTAATAACTAACATCTCATACTCCAACTTTCTCTTATGCTCATGTTATTACATTGTTATATCTATTTAGGCATACCCCTACCCCTATATATCTAAGAATCTCTCTCTATAACTTTTGTTATATCTTGAGATCATGAATAATAATGCTCTATCAAATGTTTTCATGGCTTAACAACTTACAGGGCTTCTTCTTTTGAGGGAAATAATTACAGGATCTTCATTCCTACCCTTAGAAGAGGGGGAAATAAATAGGGGTTTTATCATAGAGATTAGAGCTTCTATTGGTAAAAAAATAGTTTTAGACTAGTTTAGTCTAGATTTTAGAATTCAGTACAGGCATGCCAAATCAGGTAGACAACAAAGAACACAGTCTAGTTTTTAGTTTTGGCTCTAGACAATAGCACCAAAAATGGGACTATATTGTTTGACCCCAAAGTATCCAATTTCTAATGCTAGTGTTCAGACATCAAAATTTCTAGTTTTTCTAGAATCAGGTAGAGGGGTGAGTTCAGTCATAGTTTTGCCATAATAGTATAGTCCAAAATCTAGCAGTTTTTAGCACTTTTTTTCTCAGAGAATATAAATAGAGGGGGCATCATACATGACATGAGGGCTTCCACTTACAGTTCATACATGTTAGTTGATAAAACTTTCAATTCAAAAGTTATGTTCTAGTCACCAATTATTGGGAGAAATGTGCATGGCCCATGGGCCTTCTCTTTTTTGAGTTCAGTATAATTTCTTACATGTTCACAATAGTTGCAGGCCTTACTCAATTTGCAAGTGGTTGACATCACTTTCAAGTAGACTTTCATACATGTTTACTTCTTGAGTACCCAAGTTCTCAAGTTTTCTATTTTTGAAGAGGATTTTTATATGAGTTCCAATCTCCATCTTTTAAAGTGGCCGACATTGGCCTAATTTCTAGTTACATTCGGCTATCCATGCCAACATTGTCAGATTACATCATGTTCATGGGATTCATGAGCCATCTCATATGAAATTCAACTTATACTGGTATCTTTCTATTTAGCTTCACATCATGAGGAAATGATGGAGCCAAAGGTCTATCTAACCTTTGTATTCTTAAGCCACCTATTTAAAGGGATTGGACACATAGTCTAGACATTGATTAGCATATGTATGATTCATTAACTTTGCATAGTTGGTGATGATGGAGCTAAAGGACCTACCTTTGCATT
>JARHVA010000662.1:4375000-4540000 GCA_037957365.1 Torreya grandis
AGGGTGTCTTGTTCCCAACGCTCCTGTCTAATAAAAAATAGATACCAGATTCAGATTCTTGATAGTGTTTCTGTCCTGCTTCTCCACTTTTAGCCTTAGAATCCTTTGTTTCAGTCTGAAACTAGATAAGTTTGTTTCTATTTCTCTTGCATAATTACCTGTTAAAATCTATATTTTCCTTTACTAAGCTAGATTTTTCCTATTATTCTAGACCTTTATTATTTAGGATCTAAACACTAGATTCCCAAAAATAATAAAACATTTAGTGAACTTGACTTACTTCGAAAAAACCTAAAACCCTAGCTACACTTAGGGTTCATCCTTTTTTACTTTTGTGTAAAAAATTAATTTCCAAAATTCTAATTTTTGTATTAATTTTTGTGCATTTTTCCTATTCAAAACATATTTTTAGAATTTAAATTATAGCCATAGTTTTCAAAAATTCTAAAACCCTAGCTCAACACTCTAGATTTCAAAACTAGGTCATCAAATACTAATCCTTTCCTCGCAAAATTTAGAAAATTATTTTGAAAATTTTGCAAATTAATTACCTTGTCAAAAATAAATTCAAAATTTTAAAATTAGTAGTTTCTTGTGCACAAATTTAATTTCCAAAATTTTAATTTTTGTATAAATTTTTGTGCATTTATCCTATTTCAAATAATTTTTAGAATTTAAAATTATTGTATAATTTTCAAAAAATTCTAAAATCCTACCTCAAAACCCTAGATTTCCAAACTAGGTCCTCAAACCCCAAGTTTCCCTTACAAATTTTAGAAATTAATTTCAAAATTTTTGAAAAATGTTTAGTGTGCCAAAAATATTTTCAAAATTTCTAAATTAGTAGTTATTTTTTGCAAAAATTCAATTTCAAAATTTTGATTTTTGTATCAATTTTTGTGTAAATTATCATGTTCAAATTAATTTTAGAATTTAAATTATATCTTAAAGTTCAAAAATTTTAGCTCAAAACCCTAGATTCCCAAACTAGATCCTCCACCTTCAAACCATTCATCCTTGAAATTGTTAGAAATTAATTTTGAATTTTTTACAAATTGTTTAGATAATCACAAGTATTTTCAAATTTTTTATGTTAGTAGTTATTATTGCATTTATTTGCTTAATAGTACTTTTTCATATTCTTTGTGGTGAAAGAAATAAAATGGTCACTAAGGCACTTCTTACCTCTCATCCCATAGACAAATTTATTATTTTTTCTCATAATTATGATAATGAGTGGATAAATTTGTAAAATTGCACATTAACTAAAAATGTGGAAAATGATTTTATTTACAATGAAGATAATTACTATTGTTTCAATGAGTAATATTATCATGCATATCAAAGTGATAGTGAAGAAAAAATAGAAGCATCTTCTCCTCTCAAACCTCTCTTTTATCCCTTCTAAAGAAAATAATTTTGATAAATGGAAAAAATACTTCTCACCTCATTCTCCTGTGCACATTCTCACCTCATTCTCCTATGCACAATGCACAAAATGAACAAATTAGTCATGCACTTCCAAATGAACCTTTAATAGGTGATAGTTTGCTTCCATGTGAACCTTATCTCTCTCTCTCTCTCTCTCTCTCTCTCTCTCTCTCTCTCTCTCTCTCTCTCTCTCTCTCTCTCTCTCTCTCTCTCTCTCTCTCTCTCTCTCTCCAAAGAATGTTCAAATGATAACTCTCGTACTCTTACTTCTCATATTGCACATGAAAATAATGAATGTCTTTCATCCATGGATAACATAGATACACATGATATTCCAATGTCAAATAATAATTTATTACATATTCGAAAAGAAATCAATCCTTCTATTACACCTCTTCCTAGCAATGATAGAAGTGATAATGAATATGATAGTGAGCATGCCAATGAATATGAAAATGAGAGTGATTATGAACAATATTACATATATGATCATGATGATGATAATTATGCACATGATGAAGAAGAATATGCATCTCATGTTTCTAACTCTTCTCTCAATTCTCTTAAATAAAATGCATGTCAAAATATGGATCCTACTTCTATGAATATTTCTATTTCAAATGATGCACATGTCAATAATAATACTACATCTTCTATGCATTTTAAATGTGATTCACTAATAACTAAAGATACCAATTAATCTCCCAAGCCACCCCTTACTACAGTAGCATCGGTGTCTCACCCATCACCCAAAAAGGATGGTACCCCATATCCCTCTAATAAGGTCCAGGATACCATTCCTCCAAAGGTTCCAGTGAGCACACCCCCTCTCTATGATCCAATTGCAAAATGTAGCTTTCCCATGGCTAAAATTAATAATCAAACTCAATGATCAAATGAACCTATTCAAGATGCTACTGTGCCATCCTAGGAGATCATCTCTTTGATGCATGTAGTTGGTGAATTACAACACCAAGTACATATCTTTACCTTAGAAAACAAAGCTTATAAGTCTTGGATGGATGCTAATGATCTACATGGTAACCCTATTATAAAAACATTCATAAAAGCTTCATTGCCTAAGCAATTCTAGATACCATCATTACCTCACTTTGATGGAACTGGAGATCCATTCGTACACCTTCAGGCCTTTCAAAAGGCTTTGCCATCTCATGTAACCCCATTGATTTTACTTAAGTTATTCCAGTAAACATTAGTGGGGGAAGCATAAAATTGGTTCTTTCATTTACTCCCCATTGGTTCATTACACACATATGATGACTTAAAGGAGGCATTTCTCAGATATTACATCGTAAACACAGGCCCTCATGTTACATATGAGAAACTTACCACACTACATCATAATTCTTCATAACTAGTTAGTGAGTATATCTTAAGATTCAAGGCTCACATCTTAAGATTGATATAAAAAATAGTAAATATAGAGATTCAACATATCTTTATTAAGGGGCTTCACCAACCTCTACTCGAGCATCTAATATATCATACAGAGTCTTCTTTTAGACACTTATGTTATATAGTTTTATCTTTAGAAAAAAATTGGGATTGATTGAGGCAGATTCAGTTGATTGGATCACTCTATATTTTACAACATCATCTTTAGATACAACTCCTAACACTCAACATCCACCATGTCCTAGATAAGATAGGAGACCACAACTAGAAAAGCAAGTAGTCAAGAGTAAAGAGCCAACTTTCAGAGCACAACTTGTAGTCTGCACTATAAAGAACAATAACAAAGCACCACTACAATTTGATTTAGAATAGGATAGTTCATCTACCATATTATCTTCACTACTAGATAAGAGGTTAATAACATTACCTTCTACTCATAGATGAGATCCATGTCTCTTACATAGACAACTGCATCAGCCTTTTTGTCACTATCATTGTATCCATGGACATAGAGATAATGACTATTTTAGAATCAAAGATTGCATTACTAGATGTGTTGATAGTGGTATTATAGCATTCACATAGGGGGCACATAGATCTCCTCCATTATGGAACCCTAGACCTCATTCCTCCATGACTGAGTCATCCCAAGACAATCCTTTATAGGAATCATCGGTCATTCATCATGAGTGCAATGTAGGTTTTAGGATAGAATCTCATAGGATATCTCCTATTCCACCACCTTAGAAGGTTTGGAAACTAGTAAAACAACAAAAAACTACATATAACACCATAGTTTGAGGGATACATAGTGTAGTTTCATATACATATCTAGTAGAATCACCAATAACAGAGTACCACTCATGAGAAATATTCACTACAAGTAAATTTTTAGGGTCCTATCTCATGTAGCAACCCACTATAGTTACGATTAGATGAACCCCCATCACATGTCACAGTTCCATCTCAATATATTGCTCAATCATATACATCAAAATAGAGGCCATAGGGTGTTATTTCATGTAGAAATCCACTATGAGTGTGAATAGATGAGCCTCTTCCACAACATCCAGTTTCATCTGCATGACCAATAATTTTAAATTTTGAAGAATCTTTACATAGCAATAGTTAGCACTCAATAGATAGTATCATATACATAACACATTCCTACATAGCATGATTAGTATGGGCATTTGTTTAGTTGGCCAACAAGGTTCAGATAGCGATATAACATAGAATAATATAATGCATATTCATACTAGTTTTAGTTTGTAAGCTTCACTTAGTAAGGCAATGATGGAGCCAAAGGTCTAGCTAAACTTTATATTATTGAATTGCTCTCAAGGAAGTAATATGCACATAGAACTATCTTACATCCCCCTACTAACAACTAACATTCCTAATTCCCAATAACTATCCTATCCAAATACCAGCCTATCAAAATCTAGATATTACCAACTCAACCTATCCAAATGTTTTACCAATATTAAACCCAATCAACTCATTAAAACAATTTACCACTCTCAAACCAAATTATCAAATCTAGATCTTATGAAATCCTATTTTACCACTATTAAACCTAATCAACTTATCCAAACAATTTCCAAATATTAAACCCAGTTCAATTTATCCAATTTTTTTATAAATTACAAAAACCATCAAATTTTTGCTTACAAATCAAAACCTAACATCACACTTCAACTCATCAATAAAGCATTAAAATAAAATATTCCAAGTACCAGACATATCAATCTAAACATCAATACCAAATCAACCATTTTCAAACATTTTCAATGAATATACCAATATACCAGTACACTTGAAATTTAATAACACAATAAATAACTATCAACATAAAATAAGTAGCCATATATATATCATGAAGTTTTCAAAACATATACATCATGTTAAGGCACAATCAATCATGAATGGGCATCAAGCCCTCATTATCAGTCTCACTCTCTCCTCTAGTACTAGTCCCATAATCTTGTCTAGCACTCAATGAGCCTACACCTCCTCGAGCTCCCAAGTGCCTCTTGTACTGACTATCCTACTCCAACAATTGACCATGCTCCTCATGCAAGTCTGCATATCATTGCTGAAGATCCACATAGTCATACACAATCTTCATACTCACCATGTCACAATCAGGTGGAGGCATCATATGTCTATCCAACTCATCTCTAAGATCATATCTCTTTCTTATTACCCTAACATATGCAGATATAACTATAATAGCCCTATTAAATAAATGAGAATCAATGCCAATTGTAACCATCACTCACTCTATCAAACCCTCATCCACTGCATCATCAGGAACATGTCGCATGAGCTCTTAGAGTGTCAACTCAATAATGGTCTCTTAGAACTCATCATCACCCCTCCCCACCCCAGCAGCTACCTCATCCTATGCACCTCCCACCCCACCTATAAACATAAGAAGTAAAATTCTACATTAGATATATACTTTCAAATATAAACTAGTACAACACAAACCCAGGAATAATTTAAATAATATCACTGATTACCTCCCATCATCTAGATTAGCTCAAGATCATAATATGAAAGAACATCCACTCCATCAATAGGATACAATATAGCCCACCGATGCCCAATCCACGATGTAGTATATGCCTCAGTATATCCAACATCATCTAAATTAGGAATATCTATAGCTACATCTTATACATCCAATAATAATAGTGCCAACTCAACCTCAATAGGTCTTGCATGATCCCTTGTTCTTGCTGGTGCCTATGCACTCCTCAACCATAGCCATGCTATAGGAGGGACATCTTGTCAAACTCCCAATTGCCTAGTCACATGTTCATAATGAAAGCACTCATATACTCTAGCCCAATAATCATGTAACCAAAAACTAACCCTCATGCACCACAACCACTCTCCATTCTCAATCCATCCATGTAATCCTCTACAAGGCCTCCATATGATATCTCGGGCCACCAATCTATCTATCTCCCTCTTATAGTGATCTATCCAAGAGATCAGATATCCAAATCACTCATCCATCACTCCCTATATGGATGTGGAGGTGCCCAACTCTCCCTCGATAATCCAATTGATTGCACAATTGTTATGTGCTCATAATCCTAGTAATGTAATAAAGTAGTTGCATCCACACCACCACTGAATCTCTCTTGCATAAATGTATATAAATCTATGTATAAATGGGTAAGCATAGTCCTACCCCAAAAGAACATAGTACCATATATCTCAACACTATGAACCACCCTATGCATCCTATAAGCAATAGAAACTCTGATATCATCCACTGTAATAAATGAATCCAATAATATAGCTAACCACTTTTATAGTTGTAGAACACTAAACTACATAATAATTGATAGTAATACATCACTATCACTACATCTCTGATGTATACCTAAAGGCACACTAGAAAAATATAAAGATGCATGATTAATGGCATTAACACCCATATCAACCTATAATGTCACTCATCACCCATTAACTAGCAAATGCAAAATCTGATACACATCCTTCTTCAAGGTCACAGTGATCTCCCCTATAGGAATCTAGAATGTAAAAGTGTCTACATTCTACCTCTCACATAAGGTAGTGATCAAATATGTATCCCATTACACCGTACCTAGGTACATACATGACCCAATCTTGATCTATCTATCATGACTCTCTTAGTAGCCGATAAAGGCAACATCCTCAACATCTCCATCACCAGGCCTCTATGGAACTCTCTCGTCCACACCTCACCTTGAAAATGCCAAAAAATAGACTAAATGTCAGACAACCATGCCAGAAAAATAGATAAGAAGTAAAAAAGTAGGAACAACTCAAAAATTAAGAAAACCATCCACATTAGACAACAACACTATAGAAAGACACGAGCACTAGACAACAATTCTAGAACTTGGACAATAACATTGCATCCTAGACAACATTGCTAACTCCAGGATAAGAGCACTAGATCTAGTAAAAAATTTCCTAGACTACTTAAAATAGATCAAAAATATCCAAAATAGGCTTCTTAATAGGTAAAAATCAAGTGTTAAGCTTTCTCACCAGGCTAATATCTCTACAAACTTGAATTTGGGCTGCTAACTATTCAAAATGAGTCATAGAAGGTGCTCATCTTCTAGGCATTTTTCACTCCATAGCTCCAATATCTCAAACTAGTCACTACACAAATGAACCCAAAGTCAATCAAAATTCCTATATCAACCAAATTTTTTACTCAAAAGCAAAACAAAATTTTACCCATAAATAGAACCCCATAGCTTCATTTTACAAACCATTTTATTTAATAAAATCATGACAATAATACCTTTAACATCACACATTCCTTGCTTTATCACTATGTCATATATAACTTACACACATCTCTATACCTC
This sequence comes from Torreya grandis, assembly GCA_037957365.1. Classification (NCBI taxonomy): domain Eukaryota; kingdom Viridiplantae; phylum Streptophyta; class Pinopsida; order Cupressales; family Taxaceae; genus Torreya; species Torreya grandis. The sequence continues at coordinate 4,382,236 of JARHVA010000662.1, forward strand.
TTTTGTATCCTGACATATAAATTGGTACCTACCAATCAAAAATTCATATAAACAACCTAACCAACTCGATCAACTTTTCAATCTATTCAGTCTATTACCACCTCATTTGGCTACCACAACATGAACATTTCTAAATCTCTACTATATCTAGATATAATATTTGATCCTAACCAGTCAAAGACACATTCCAATCCCAATAGTTCAAATCTCACCAATCAAACAAAAGACTTTCGATCTATTCGCTACATGCTAACCTAGTTACTATTCATATGCCACCAGTCATCACTTTTGGCTCAACCTCCTCTATCATAGATCTTGTCCCTCTCCCCAAAAGGGGGGCATCATTTGTACTATCTCTACAAATTACATAGTATCCCTATCCACTCTTATAGGTAAATAACACCTTGGTTCTCACATCTCCAGAAGTTAGATTATAAGATTTAGCTCAGATTGATCAAAACATATAGTGACTCATACTACATGGGTCACTCAACATAGCTTTTACACATCCTAAATCTAGATTATCAACATTACTCAATATAGATTGGTCAAGATTATATCGTGGTTCATACTATATGGGTCACTAGTAGCATTACTCAACTTAGATTGGTCAAGATAATATAGTGATTTAGTTTATGTGAGTCACTCAACATCATTTGGACATCTAGAGGGATACATCATCAATTTACAGATACACAGATTATTTAGATATAGTGGTTCAAATTATATGGACGCATAATGACTTTCATATAGACTTAAACTCAGATTCCAGATTTAGGGGCATGTACATTACTACACATCTCATACACATAGCTTCATATAGTATGACACAATTACATGACCAAATAGTGGATTATAGGCATAGTGCAGATCACATTATTTTGATCTCCAATTTTTCACAAGGGACATGGCATGATAGATCATGACACATATGGTTATACAAATTTATAGATTATCTAGATGCATCACTCACATACAAGATTTGAGGGCATGACATAGATGATCATGTTCTTCAACATACAAAATTATATAAATTAGAATGGTAAGACATACCATTTTCTTCTCACACATTTTACCAAAGTTTTTAGATTACATCTAGGCATACCTAGGTTGTCACTAGGTTGGACTGTATGATCATCTACAGTGGTTGGTCCATAACATTACTCAGACCCAAGAGTTTGTGTGGGGCAGAGGGCAGACATTGGTTTTAGACCTCTGAGCATTTCTCATTTCTAGTTAATATTATTTAGAGTGGAGGCATGATAGATCTTGATCTTCACAACATACAAATTCTATGCACACACTCTAGATTACATTAGTTTATGTGGGACAAAGGGTAGACATTAGTTTTGGGCCTCTGAGCATTTGTCATTTGTCATTTAGATTTGATAAAAGGGCATCTATTACAAGGATTCTTTCTTTCTCTAGGCACTATTCAGATTCAATATAGGGGCTTCTATTATAGGGATTCCTTCTTTCTCTAGGAACTATTTAAATTTAATACAAGGGGCATCTATCACAGGTATTCTTTCTTTCTCTAAGCACTATTCAGATTTAGTATAGGGAAAATTTATCATAGGGATTCCTTCTTTCTCTAGGCACTATTTAGATTAAGTATAGGGGCATATATTATATGGATTCCTTCTTTATCCAAGCACTATTTTGTTCTCCATCCACTTCCCTGGCCAAGAAGTTGGATCCTTTTTCAGTACACTTATCTCCATATATGTAAGTTCAGGTATGCGTCTTCTTTCTTTATTTTACTCTAGTACTTCATTTCATTGCATCACTAGATTAAAAGAGGTACAAATATATACACCCTAAATTGGTCAAGCAACCACACATATCATGTCTTTTCATAGTCCTTTCACAAGAGACTTAACTTAAGAATATGAGTCATATTTGCATCTAGCCATCTCTTTTTGTTTGATTTGCCTTGGTCTTGTTTAATACCTTAGATACCTCTTTGATCATTTCCAGTCATTCATAACCTTCCAAACTTAACCCTTACTATCCTGGATCAATCTTTCCAAGCTTATTCCATCCCCCCAAGTCTTGAGCCCTTTAGTTAACAGCACCCAAATATGACTATACTGCTGAAACCTAGGGTGTCTAGTTTTTGGTGTTGTCATCCAAGTGCAAATTTGATTTCAACGGTCACTTTATCTTTCTAGATGAGTCTTATCCCTTTTTTTGCTTTGTTCCTAAGTTTTCCAATGTCAGCCAAATGTGAATAAAAATTCCAAATTCAAAATAATGAGTCTCCTATATAAAGGATTACAAAAGGCATTTTATATCTAGCACTTACTACTATGGCACATTAGACATAATAAAAATCAGTCAATAATATAACTTAGCTTATCTGCATCACACATAGATTTGCATGCCTTATCAAGGAAGGGCCTAGGCAAAATTCATTCTTGTATCTATCATATGCATTGATTATGCATGTTCCCTAAGGGAGAACTATGTCAGATCTGAGACACTAGCTTGAGGGTTAATGTAGGTAGTAATCAAAATAATAAGGGTTCTTGATTGTGTGATCATTCTTCTCCTAACCCAAAATTTCCCATTTTAATTTTGATGTATTCATTATTTACATGTGTGTAGATGAATACAATAATTGAAGATTGAAATAGATATACAACAAGCTTTGATGAATTCTAGCCCTTGAAATTCGGTACACAAGCTCATGTTGAGCAGGTGAACAAAACCCATAAAGCTTAGATCCTTAGGACAATAGTGTTGGGAAATACTATAGCATTGGACAATAGGGTGTCCCATTTCTAGTGCTCATATCCAATAAAAAAATAGATACCAAATTTAGATTCTTGATAGTGTTTTAGTTTTACTCCTCCATTTCTAGCCTTAAAATCCTTTATTTTAGTTTGAAATTAGATAATTTTATTTCTATTTTTCTTGCATAATTCTGTTAAAATCTATATTTTTCCTATTATTCTAGACCTTTATTATTTAGGATCTAAACACTAGATTCCCAAAAATAATAAAACAAATACCATGGCATTTAATGCACTTTGAGAAATATATTGGCTGACCACTTAAAAAATTGAAACCATAAGTGATATGGCATTTAATGGACTTTGGGAAACATGCCCAAAAGCATTTTCATGCCATGTATGTCATAAAAGCATGTTACCTACTATTTTATTAAATGCACATGTTATTTCAATTTATGGGGAGCCATTTCCCTTCCATCACAATGTCAATTCAAAACCATGGGCTTTAATGTAAGGAGAGATGTGAGTATCCATAAAGCTAAGCCATTCTAGGGGAAAGGTCCCAGTAGTCATGCACCTTCACTTTGGACCTTAATTGTAATCTCTAATCCCTAAAACATAAATTGTAATCCCTAATTCCTAATCCAGGAACCCTATACACTAATGCCTTAATCCCTAGTCCATAATCCCTTATCTATCTTAAGTATAATGTGATCACATTATTTAATAATGCGATCACATTATTCTTAACATAGCCAACACTCAGTCCTCATTTCCAACTACCAACCCCAAATCTTATATCGATAATAATGTAATTGTGTTATTGTCAATATGAACTTATCAATGGGTTGGATAGGCTGGGACCTTATAGAAAACATAATGTGATCATGTTATGTAATAACATGATCACATTATTATTATTATTTTAGTGATAAGCTCACTTATCAATGACTATTTTAAGCCTAAATTGATACTTCTATCCCCACAAACATTCTCTACATACTTCTATGAGATCTGCATACTTGTGTACTTGATCCCACCTTTAAAAAGTTTTCAATTGTCCCTTTTGATGGGTTCCAGATCACATTCATAGAGGAAGAGGAAGTTGTTGAAGAAAAAACATGAGAGAAATTAGAATATTTCAAAGAGAAACACAAGCTACTAATGCAGAAATTTCATGGTAAACAAGGTACAAACCCTAATATTGATGAACCAAATGCCATAGATAATGAGCTAATTGATGATAATGAATTAAGTAATGATGAAACTGACTATAATCAATTGAATAATGTTGAAATTGACCACAATGAAATGAATAATAATAAAATTGAAAATAATGAATTAGTTAATGTTGGAAGTTCACATTCAAAGTTCCAAGTTTTTAATTTTGATGAGGATGAGTCTATGTATGATGATTCACTCCCCATGAATGAAGAAAATTTGATGGAAACAAATAATCATGAAATTAACCATCAAGAAAATTTCATGGAAACATATAATGAAGAAATTAAAAATGAAGAATTTAATGTCATCCCACCTCTAAACAATGAAAGTAATAATGGTTTTTAAACACCCTTTCAATAAATTCCACCATTACCAACACCTCCAAGAATTTTGTGTAGAAAAATCAAGTATGTAATTAAAGTTGATGAAAATATTTTAAAACTAATGCATAACAAAATGTCTGATTGCCATTCAAGAAGACTGGCTCAACAATTTTGGGATACTTTCTTTCATAATTTAGAGTAAGATAGTCAAAGATGTTAATTATTTGTTTCATTGGTAAAATTGATTAAGATAAAACCTATAATATACACATTAAGACTAAGAACATCTAACATGGATGATGAAAATTATGAAATTATTAAAAATCTACATGATGCATATAATCCTGTAGGCCTGAGATCATGTAATAAAGACTGTAATGCTGCTTGACATACAATGATAACTTGTGCAGTAAGTGTTGAAATAGTGAAAAAATGATTGACTTCAAAAACAAGCTGAATACTTAATATAAACAAAAAAATATTAATTAAAGTAATTGAAATATTTGAAAGACTTAATGAACCTAATAAAAAAGAGCTATGGCCATTCTCTAGTAGACTTCCATGAAAGGACAAGGCTATAGCTGATACTCTGAAAGAGTTACTCAATTTTGGCAAGACAATACAAGAGTTTCACCCAATGCAAGAAATGTTGTGAAAAGAAGAGTTGGTTCTCATAACTGTGAACCACATCCAAAACATTTATTAGATATTAATCAAACATAATTTTACTCTAAATTTTTAGAAAAAACATCCACAAATTTTTATTTGTCAAAGATATTTTGAGATGGCAAAACTTTTTTATGTTAAAATAAATCACACATGCACCACTTGTTGTTATAGGAAACATGTTGAATTTTAAATTCACTATGATGTTTTTCACCATATTTTTTGTACTTCACATAATAACATTTTGAATGAGTGTGGCATTGAATTGCCACCAAAATCAGCAAAAGAATTTATTCCAACTATCTTCTGTAAAAGATTGGATAGGCAATTATTTTACAACAAATCATGTTTAAATGGAAATTGTAACATTTGTGGTGGATTGCCAAATTAAAAAAAATGTATTCATGAGGAGATTGCAAGTGTAATTGGATAGGAATTAGTTAGTTTAAGCAAATATAAATCAATGACTTATCAATTAAAATATGACAAAAAATCTAAAAGGTGTGAACTTATTACAAAAAAAATACTTGTTTTAGAATTTTTGGTCAAATTAGGAAGAACATTGTCTATGACTATGCAAGGCACACACACAGGGCTAGATGGTTGGATGAACATTTCAAGATATGCAAGGATAGATTCCCACTTGGTTCCATTATTTTAGTAGTTGATTTTGTAGATAATTACACATTCAAACCCCAAATGGAAGTTCAATCACACTATTACAACTCATCCTAAGCTACCATATTCATGCATATAATATTAATGCATGCCTCTGATAGTACAGAGTAATAGTGAAATATATTAAGGGAGTACCATCTCTATATCAGTGATGATAGATCACATTGTTCAGAGTATGTGCAAGGTTGTTTTCAGAAGTTATATGAATAGTTGAGTCAAAGGAACATTACTTTCAATCAATATTACATTTAGTCAGATAATTACACATCTCAATTCAAAAATGCATGGATGTTTTATTGGTTAAACATGATGCATGTTACCATAGATGTAGAATACATTTGGACTTTCACCAAGGCTAGCCATGGAAAAGGGGATCATGATGGTGTTGGAACATGTGTAAAAAGAGTTATTAGAAAGGAGGAGTTAAAATTTGAAGAGGGTGTTCATTTGATAGATGCAAAAACTATGTTTGACTGGTGTAATGAGAACATGTTTCATGGTGCTCACCTAAATTATACTATTCATAGATGTTTTTGGTTAATGGAGGAAGAACACTTGGAAAATTATGAGGATTGTATGACTCTAACAAGTTCAAGTGACCTCCACTCATTTTGTAGCTCAAATTCAAGTTCTTAAATTATTCATACAAGACACTTGGTATGTTTCTGTTCTACATGCATGGACTCTATTTAGAATGAGTGTGAGTCACAAGAGTGGGTGGATGATTGGAGTTCCAAACCTCTAATTCCAATCAACACATATCAGGTTTGAACAAAATTACAATTTACATATATGACATCATTAGATGACTTTGACCATGTATCTGATCTAGTGTAGCCATGTATAATTTTTTTCATTATGTACAATTTATTCTCATTATTTATATATCTTCATATTGTTGCTAAAAATAATTTTTTGTGATGTAAAAGGCATGTTTTTATAGTTATTATAGATGAGGATAATGAATAAAGCATTGATTACTACTTGTATCGGTGTGTAGAGAGAGAGAAAAATGACTTCCCTAGTTATAGATGGAGAAAACATTGACTATCCCACTGGATCAGTGGTAGTCACTATAACCTGAGTTTGATGATATCCTATAAAAAAATCAAGTCAATGGTTGTTTAAATAGTTTGAAATGCACATGAAGATACTACACTATTCAAATTTGATTCTTGAAATGAATATTCAGTTACAAAAATATCATGAGAGGCCATTAAATAAGAAACTATGGAAAATTTGAGAGTCAGATCATGAAGCTATTCTTGATACCATCAAGGTTAGAGCATATCCTAGTGGTTTATTGGATTGAAATATAGAGGTATGTTGACTTTTCGAATGTAGATGTAATCAATTTTAGAAATATTTTTTATTTTCTAGGTAGTACATATATAAATTTTATATTTAATTACTTACTAACAATTTTTTGTAGGTTAGTGATGCTAGATAAGCTTCCACCTTCATGTGGTTGGCATTGTCAATAAATAATTCTATATTATTGAAGCTAAGAGAAGATTAGGTTTTATGGGTATTTAAACTTAGGCTAAAAATTACATTTTTCTTATATTAAGAAGGGTGTTCTTGAGGCCAAAATGGGTGATGGGTTTGTTGATCAAACTTGAAGAGCGGATGAGAACCAAGTCCTAGATGCTATCCTCCCCCTGAACATGCTGGAGGTGTCATTTTTCACTCAAGAAGCATAAGAACTTGAGTTCTGCAACCATAACTTAGACTTTGACAACATTTATTGTTAGTGTTTTCACTCTCTAGAATGATAGTCAAAATGCACTTCCAGGTGGATTTAAATGTTTTGGTGGTGTGATAAAATATAATTTTAATATATGGATGTGATCAAAGTGATATATTTTTAGGTGGAGCTCCCGAGGTAGAAATGTCAGTTGAAGCTCAAGAAGTAGTTTGTTCACTGGCAAAACCTTACATTTTTGGACCCATCACTACAACTTATCTAGTGGATTGATATAAAATATTCCACCCAAGCTATCTAGGGTGAAATTAGAGGTCTTAAGGAGGTATGTTTGGGATTTGATGGTTCATGGAAATGACTTATAGTTTTTGTTTTATGCACGTTTAAACTTAAGCTAAAAAATTGCATTTTTCTTATATTAGGGAGGGTATTCTTGAGGCTAGAATAGGTGGTGGGTTTATTGATTGGGCCTAATGGGAGGCAAAGAACCTAGTAATAGATGTTATCCAACCCCTAAACATGTTGGAAGTGTCATTTTTCACTCAGGGAGCATCAAAACTAGAGTTCTGCAACCACAATTTGAACTTTGACAACATTTGTTGTCAGCATTTCCTCTCTCCAAAACAGTAGTGAAAATGCACTTCTAGGTGGATTCAAACATTGTGGTAGTGTCATAAATTTTAATTTTATTATCTGGACATGATCAAAGTGATATATTCATAGGTGGAAGTCCCAGAGGTAAAAATACTAATTGGAGCTCGAGAAGTTGCTTGTTTACTAATAAAATCTGACATTTTTGGACCCATCACTGCAACTTGTCTAACGAATTGATATTGAAGCTTACACACAAGTTCTCTAGGGTATGATTAGAAGGATTAAGGATTTATGTGAGGGATTTTATTTTTTATGAAAATGACTTATAGTTTTTGTTTTATGTGTGTTTGAACTTAGGCTTAAAAATTACATTTTTCTTGTATTGGGAAGGGTGTTCTTAAGGTTAGAATGGGTGGTGGGTTTATCAATCAATCCTAAAAAGAGGCCAAGAACCTATTCCTAGACATTATCTACCCTTGGACATGTTGGCAGTGTCAATTTTCACTCATGAAGCATCGAAACTAGAGTTTTGTAACCATAACTTGAACTTTGACAACATTTGTTGTTAGTGTTTCTTATCTCTAAAATAGTAGTGAAAATGAACTTCCAGGTGGATTAAAACATTGTGGAAGTGTGATAACGTGTAATTTTACTATCTAACCATGATTAAAGTGATAGATTCATAGGTGGAGGTCCTGGAGGTATAAATGCCAGCTAGAACTCGATAAGTTACTTGTTCACTGACGAAAACTTACATTTTTGGACCTGTCACTGCAACTTGTCTAATGGATTGATATTGATGCTTCCAATTGATTTATCTATATTGTGATTATAGGGATTAATAAGGTATGTGATGTATTTTATGGTTCACAAAAATGACTTACCATTTTCATTTTATGTGTGTCTAAACTTAGGCTAAAAAATTGCATTTTTCTTGTACTGGGAAGGGTGTTATTGAGGCTAGAATGGGCAGTGGGTTTATCAATTGGGCCTGATGGGAGGACAAAAAAATGTTCCTAGATGTTATATTCCCCTTAGACAAGTTGGTGGTGTAATTTTTCACTCAAGGAGCATCAGAAGTACAGTTCTGTAACCACAATTTAAACTTTGACAACATTTGTTGTCAGTGTTTTCATTCTCTGGAATGGGTGAAAATGCACTTCCAAGTGGATTCAAACATCATGGTAGTGTGATAACATGTAATTTTACTATGTGTATGTGATCAAATTGATATATTCATAGGTAGAGGTCCCAAAGGTAGAAATGCCAGTTGGAGCTTGAGAAGTTGCTTGTTCACTGTCAAAAACTTGCATTTTTGGACCTATCATTGCAACTTGTCTAATAGATTGATCTTGAAGTTTACGCCCAAGTGATATTGGGTGAAATTATAGGGATTAAATAGGTATGTGAGGGATCTGATGGTTCACATAAATGACTTACAATTTTCATTTTATGTATGGTTGAACTTAGGCTAAAAAATTGCATTTTTCTTGTATTAAGAAGGGTATTCTTGAGGTCAGAATGGGTGGTAGGTTTTCCGATCAAGCCTTAATGGAGGTAAATAACCTAGAATTAGACAATATTATCCTCCCTAAACATGTTTTTAAAACTTTGATAATTTTGACAACTTTGATAATTTTGACAACTTTGACAACTTTGATAATTTTGACAACTTTGACAACTTTGAAAACTTTAACCTTTTTAAATATTTAACTATTAACCTATTATGTGGAATTGATTAATTTAAATATTTATCTATTGACCTATTGACCTCTATAACAAAGAAAGCCTGCCTATACCTTGTTTTGGGTTAATAGTCACATTACAAAGGGAAGTAAGAGTTGTTTCTTAATCTTGTCAAGTATGCCATTGAATAGATATGGACTTGGAAGATGGTCAAATAAGTAAAGGATGTTTTTAATCTCTTATAAGATTCATGAGATATTTGAAATTGAACTAATACTCCATGTTCCTATCACATGCCTTTAGGGTGCCTTGTTGTGCCTTATTGTGACCTATATGTGGAATTGAATGTCGAAGTGTGTTTGAGTGATAGTAATAGGTTAAAACATGTGTGATTTTAACATGTAATAACATCTATGATAAAATACTGACTCTTTTATACTTATATCAAGTTTTGGTAAGTTTGAAACCTAAGAGGATTACCTAGTGAGAAGATAGTGAAAGAGTTAGAGGATGTTTGTGAATGGAATGTATGAAATGAGTTAGAGAATGAATGTGAGAGGTTTTTAAGAGGTATAATAACACCAATAAGTTTATCCATAATGTATAATAAGTAGGTACAAAGAGAAGAAGGCCACTAAGCCTAAATGATAAGAGTGTCATCAGTTATTTCCACTACACACAATCAAATAAAAACTTTAATTTAAAAAAATATGTAAGATCCAAGATATATAGCATTGAAAAGAACAATTTTTTAATCCTCATTTATTCATGTACACCATCAAATACGAGATCTGATAGATAATAATTTTTAAGATAAAAAAACCACTGTACAATAACACATAATTAAATAAAAATTGAATATAAATTAGATAGATTGCCATGATAGGCATACAATATAGGCACATACATGTCTAATGTCAATAATACATATATTTTCATGATAGGCATAAAAAAAATTACATCTACCAACATAGTATCTAATGTTGGCTAAATGTCATATGCACATATACAATGCCAAAAATGCATCAATTGCCATATAAGCATATAAAAAAGTACATCTCATGTGTAAGACATCCTATTCATCAAATAGCCTCCCTCTTTTTGCCTTCCTTAAAGAAGACACTCCCTAGGATGCCCTTGTAGTAGATGGGGACCCCTCTAATGCCTTGGATTTCTCCAAGGTCTGACTACGGGTCCTAAGCTCATAGATAACTTGCAGTTGACCCTATTCAAATATAAGAATTATTATAAAATTAACATAACATACATTCAAATAATTGTTAATAAATTAATTTTAAACTACAATAGAAAATCATTTAAACATGTGCACTTACTATAAGTTCGTGATCCTGCTCAATCTATTTTCACACTCAATCAAGTCAATGACAAGCTTAGCTATCCAAATAGGTGTCTCAAATACGGGAAGAACATGAGAAGTTGCCTCAATCACATCTAACTAGGAATATAAACTATCATATAACAACCTTTCCTACATAATATATTTATATAAGTTATATTTTCCCCAAGTACATATACTATAATTATTAAAACAAGTCTATTTTTATAATTTAAATTTATAAAAACTAATATATACCTCTGTTGGTGCCTGTGAAGATGTCATTGTAGCGATAATGCCTATGTCTATCTCATCTTGTAGAGAGGGAGGAGTGTCAGCACTAGCCATCAAATATTCATGTAAACAAGGTCTCACTTAATTTTATATAAAGTACATCAAATCTTATATATGGAAACCAAAATGATCAATAGAAGCACTTGTATATAAAATATCTATCTATATAAGTACATGAATATAATGACACATCATAGGAAAGAAGAAGACAAGCATGCACATTAAAATACACTTAGATGTTAATTGATAAGCCATCTACTGAAGTGTTATAATAGTAGCCTTGTACCAAAACCAAAATTAGAGTATTAAACTATGAAAGGGAATACACAATATACTACTTTTTTTTTTCAAATTGATAAATATAAATATATTTGCGTCAAGATATTTAATTTATGATATATTACATGTTGGACTCTATTGGTTGTTGATTTATTACTTGTCTAAAAATAGGGATTTAACTTAGGTAGGACCCTCGTAACTACTTCCTTTTGGATGAATTTTCAAGATTAACTTAGAGTATTTACGGATATTTTAAATTATGTTTTAAAGGTAGGCCTACATTTGATGGAGTATAGTGATGACGTATGATTGGCTTCCCAAGATTATAGATAAATTAATTACTAATGATTTGGCCACACTATATATAATAGGGATACTCTGGATTATGTAGGTGGGGATTGTTGTCCCATCGAGTATATTCCTTTACAACCTATTCACCAACTAGGATATGTCATGTAAAATAGTTTAATTTTCCCATAAGTCCCTTGAGAGCGGAATATCACTTTTAAGGTTGTGATTAGGATATTAGGCTTGTTGACTAAAGGTAGGGTTGTGGCCTTGATAGAGAATTGTGATAGAGTTAAGGTTGTTAATTGGGTGTAATACTTTGGTGGTGTTGATGCACATAACATAGTTTTTAAGTATGGGGTAAGAATAGTGGGGGGTGGAGTGGGTAATTATCCTAACCCTTTGAAATAATAGTAAATAGGGATATTTTCCTCCCATTTGGTAAGAGACAATGGGACATATTTCCTTTTGTATAGATGGGCACCTATTATTAGGATTATCAAGGAGAGAGGATAAAAATTTGCATGGGTCTACGAGGTGTTATCATATGCTTATAGGGATATATATCATATCACGAGGTTTATGGATATGTTTATTAGCCACCCTACACTCATCATGGGCTAGGTGTATGAGCACATGACCCCTTACTAGTGAGGGTTAGAGATTGGGATAGTGGGGCCCATCAGGGATTCTAGTTGGATAGGTATGCCACCATTGAGAGACTTTCCATGAGTGGTGGACAAACTGATAATGATATATTTGGTAGATATACTATATTAGGGTATTTTAAGACAGTTTGTAAATGAGGTGGACACTCTACTACCATCATGGGAAAAATTGAGAGAGTACTAATTGGAGGAGTACATTTAGAAAAATATCCTATGTAAGTTGTAATTATGGTAGGATGCCAACATTAAGTACAACCACCACCATAATATGTAGATAATTAGATGTAGAAACAAGCATATGATAGAGGGTGAGGAGATGAATTTTAGGGGGAAACAAGTGTGAGCATACACTTTTTAGAGAGGAACCAACATGATAGGAGGAAAATGCTAAGATGAGGTCCAATTAGGAATTATACCTAGACTAACATGAAGTTACCCAAGTAAAGTAGTGAGTTGGTTTATTTTTAGTTACTTTCCATGTTTGTAATTTATTGCTCAGTTATTGTTTCTTTATGTGACTAGAGATCTAATGTCTTCTCTTGTTATATGGTTTTATAGTGAATCACTTAGTGGTGGAGCATGATCAAAGAAACTTTGGTTAGGATTTTTTAGGTGAGGGTTATTTTATCCTCGATAATATTTTGGTGGATGTGGTTCTCCATGTGTGAATAAGCAATCATACATATGTTTTTGTCCCTACTTACCATACATATGTGAATTTCCCTCATAATAAGAGAGAGATAGTTAGCCTAGAGTAGAATGTCATTGGTTTAGAGTCTCAGGTGAAGACTCTCAATGAGATTGTTAGGGCTAGGGGAGGTTAGGTCCCATCTAGCCAAAAAATAGTGGGAGGTACATCACCCACGTATGTATAAGCAAGAGACACAAAAGTAGAGAAATCATTTCCAACATAACTCATCAACATTGGGACATTATCATAGGAGTAGGAGTAGGATCCCTAGGCATAACCTCTAGATGGGGAAAACTGCCTCCAATAGGAACTTAGGGTCACACCATTGTATCTATTTTATGGAATAGGATAAAATCATTCCATGAGTGTGATTATGAACATAATGTTCAACAAGAGAGAGATACTAATATATTACATGGAATATAATCCACTAGGGGAGCTCATGGCAATGGTGACACACATCAAAGCTTGGATGTAATTACCTATAAATTAAATAAAGTGAAAAGGGTCTTTACTTCAATGGATGAATATTTATTAGGGAAGTTGATGCTTGGCTAATATGTATGAAAAGGTGCTTTGGGATAAGATATTTTTCAATAAATAGTATGGACATGCTATTTATTTTACAAAATTTAGATGAATCAGCCTTGTGTTGGGACTATCAAGAAATAATTGCGAATTTAGATATGCCCAAAGTCACTTGGGTGACATTTAAGGAAAGACAACACTACTTGTTGGATATCTACTTAAATGATCTAGAGTAAATGCATTTCATAACCTATATAAAAATGCCAATACTAAAAAGGAATACAATGCATGTTTTCTAACCTTATTTTAGTACATGGGATAAATGTAAATAACTTATTTTTGCATACAATTTGTGCTATTTTTTCATTAATTTTTGAGAATAAAAGTTACAAATTAGATGCAAAGAGCAAAACATGTATGTAAACAACTACAGTCATAATAACTACAAATAGAAAAACATATATGTAAATAGTTTTTAACTCTATATAGGTAAATGGTGTTGTCCTAATATAGGTAGATGTAGTTGTGGATGGTCCAGTAGCTGGATCCAAATATGAAAATAAAGACTGTACAAATCAAATGTTATAAATGTTGGCTATGATGGTGAAGGAATCGTCACCTCTTGTGACATAAAAAATGAGAATATATTATATTAATTTTTTATGTAAATTAATTACTAGCTTATAAATCAAATTTATAAATATACCTTAAATTTAACATGACATTTATATAAAATATACTTGTATCTGTGTGGTGACTAATATCTACATGCCAAATGTGCATGCCAGAAACTCATCACTCATAAAAATATGACCTAAACCATTTGAACCATCGATTCTATCATCATCAAAAGGTCCCATGCACATAGCACCACATGAACTACAAGTATGGGGTTAGGATCAGGTAGCTTATGGTATATCTGTAGCATCACTCTATGAAATCCTACTCATATACTGAATGAGTGTATCGATGAGTGAAATAAGAGCATGGAGAGTGTCTATCTCCATGACCTAATAAACCATATAGGGGATCTCAAGATTAAGATACTTTTGGATATGAATCCATGCAATCTAATTAGGTGCATGATGTGTACCTAGTAAATCCTGCATAGAGCCTTTTGCTCAGCCCTGAAACTCACTAAAATCAAAATAATAGGGAATCTAGTTGAGGATAAACTCACAGTAGAGTTTCCTCAAAAAAATAATGGGACCTCATGGTTTTTACATGGTGGATAGTTAAAGACCATCCACAATCGATCCCAAAAATTATCTATGATTAAGTTATGCACACAACAATGGATAGGAAAACATTTAGTGTTTATAGGAAATGGGGCATTGGTGGCTAGGTTAATGAATAGGGCATAAATGTTAGCTTTTGAAATATCCAAATTCTTGATCTGAAGGGATGATACATTTTTAGCACAATATGACGTACAATTATCCCTATATGAGGTCCATGGTCAATTTGACTCATTATTGAATCAGTTTGACCTAATAAGGTTTGTATGAAATTAAATAGCTAGGTGCAGTGGGGGTTGGTCAAACTAGGATCCCTCATTCTATCAATTAAATCTTCAATTTCAAGTTTGTTTCCCATAATATTTTCAATCAAAACCTCTTGACTGCTAGGGGGTTTTGGGGAACTGTAGGAGGGTTAGGTGGAGAGATAGGAGGAACATCATGGTTTTTTGGAGGGTTAGGAAGAGGATAAACTAGAGGGTTTTATGGATGGTTGGGATAATTATCAAGATGTGATATAAGAAAAAAAATTACAATTAAAACATGGGTTAAAGAATGAAAATTATGAAAAATCAGGGTTAAATACAGAATGTTTTGATCACTTACCTCTCCTACATGGTGGCATCATCAATAAAAAGGTCTGTGGGGTGAATCTGATAGCTTTTTGACACTCTTTGGAGTCTTTTGATCAAAACACAATCATAGAACAAGGGCAGAGCTAAGAAACATGAATATAAAATGAATAATTTTATGTTCAGGTTTCCCTTTTTTTTTGTACATAGAGAATGTGATCATGCTATTGACACAATTGTGTTATTGTTATGTGAATAACATAATCACATTAATAAAGTGATCACATTAATTACATGATCACATTATTGTTTAATATAACATAATCATGTTGTTACATAACATGATCACCTTATAGATCGACAATCCTAAGCCTAGATTTAAGTAACACAATCATGTTAATTAAATAATGTGATCATGTTATTAATTAATGGAATCATGTTCCATGTAATGTCCTTTGAATTGTCCCCCAAATCTATGCACTTTCCCAAAAATCTATTGGTATCCTCCTTTTTCTCACTTTCTCCCTTCTTATTTTTTCTTTCTCTCTCTTGTTTGTTGGTTTCACACTTTCTCCATTATTTTATCTATTGGTTTCACCTTTTATCTCTTTATCTCTCCTTACTACTAGTTTTTTCCTCCTTATTTTCATATTCTTCTCTTTTAAAATAAAAATAAAAATTAAGTATAAGGATGTATGGGCCATCCAACTTTATTTTTTATTTTTAATGTATTTTGTAGTAAAAATCTAGTGCAAGTTACACTAGACTTGCACCATAACTATGTTTTTTATATGTTAGGTACATTTTTAATGTAATTGTAAAAACTTAATATTTATTATATTATTTATAGATTAAAATTAATTACATTAACTTTAATGCAAAATAAATATATATTATATTAATAGTAAGACAAATTTTATATATTAAACTAACTAGCATAAAAATCTATTGAACTTTGAGCCATTCATTTTGATTTATATAAATTTCATTTAAATCTTTAATGGTTATATGCTTAAATTTGTACTCAAAACTAAATTACCTATTATTTTCCTCTTTATATATTTGTAATTTAGAACATTTCATTCATTATCTAAATATATCCTTATTGGGATGTTCCAATCATCATCTTCTTTACCACAATTAAATTTACCAATTGATTTATCTTCATCTTCATCTATGTAATCATTTTCATCTTTGTTAACTTGATCATCATCATCTCTAACTTCACCAACTTGATAATCTTCAAAAAATTGATCAATATTTGTGAGGTATTTTTAGGTTCTTCTTCACTTGATTCATCTCAATGATTTCTATTAATAACATGATTCTTAAATGAAAAGTGTAGTTCAACTTTGTTATCATCAAAAACATGTCTCATCCTTAGATCACAATACATTAGGAATTGACAATTTTTTTCTCAAGATCAAGATAAAAGAATATCTACATAAACATAATTATAATAAAGGTTATAAATAAATAATAATACTTATATTAAAATTCATGCAAACATAATTATACTAAAGGTTATAAATAAATAATAATACTTATATTAAAATTCATGCAAACATAATTGTAATAAATACTTGAGAAAAATGTTGAGGAAAAACATAAGGTTATTTCTCCTCAGGCAATGGTCTAGTAAAATAAATTGAATAAAGATCACTACCAATGTTCCTTTTGAAAAACCTGCTATCAATAGAGGTGTACCATGTAGAATTTAATATAAATACTTTAAAATTCTATGATCAAGTCATATTATCTCTTATATCTTCCAAACATAATCCAATTTCCTTTCAACCAAAGTCCTATCACTTACACATTCTTGGTCGGTTTGTTCAAATGGGACTACAGCTCCACAAAACCCTTCTTTTGTCAATGTTTTCCACATAAAAATATTTTCCATCCAAACACATTTTATAATGATTAGTCACCTATAGTATGTCACATAATTGATGAAAGTATTAATATAATTATAAAAAAATGTAAAAACTCATATATTCCAACTTACCCAATCTTCATATCCTCACACTATGGCCAATGCTTCTTCTATTACACTCATTGGATTATTTTCATGAATATTTTTAAAACATGAACACTAAATTTAATATTAGGATTATCTGGACATGTATTATAAAGTTAAAGTGTTAGTTATTTTAGTGGATGTTGTCTTATTCAATCAATCCTTCGACTCTCATGGCTAGCCTATGATAGTTATTTTTGAAGTATTTAAGAGGATGAAAATATCTATGGCATCTCTCTCATTAAGACCTCATAATAAAAAATGCAAATAAAAAAAGTAATTATTATAAATTAATATTGATAATATATGTTATAATGTTTTTTTGAATATATATACATACCAAGATTCATCCATTTCCATTTACACAATCAATATCCCAAATGCATAGTATCTTTGGAAATTCCTCTCCAATATATTTTGACATGTCAAAAACAAATCTCCATATAATGTATCCTTTAGTAATCAATCCCTCTAGATGTGCTAATTAATTCACAAATCTATTTAAGGTCTTCATGTACCTTTTTGGACAAAACATCCATCATATGTTTATTACACCTGTTATTTCAAGATCATTGACCAAATGCACTAATAGATGATTTTTTAATCATTGTGTACAAGAACACAATGTATATTTATGTGTTTAGTTTAGTCTTATTTTTTCTATGTTATATTTTATGTGCCTATAGTTAGTGAAGGGTTAAGCCATGAGTTAATTATAATTTATAGTGGTTGGATAAAAAATAGGTAAAAACTTTTAAAGTATATATTTTTCTAATAATATCAACTTAATTCAAGAGACAGTTGCCATTAAATGAGATTTATTTTTTTATAGTTATATTTGTAGGTGTAATCCAACTTATTCAGAAATATTAGTCACCACATTGATTTATTGATAATGTAAAGTGAATAATTACTTGAGTAATAATTCACTAGTTGTTATTTGGGTTAGTTAGTAGAATATATTAGTTGGTTGTGATATCATTGTGAGTTACAATAATATTACGTATATAGGTTAGTTGTTAATAACCTATGTGGAATTATAGGTTAATGAGTATTCATAGGGATACAAAGAATTAATTATGGATATATGAATCTCCATAATTATAGGGAGACTTTCCTATATATGTGTGTAATGCCTGAATGAATATGTAATAGGAAATATTCATAGAGTGGAATATAACATTATTACTATGTGTTTAATATATTTGTGTACTGTGTTCATAATTTTTAATCAGTGATGGGCTCTTCCACTTCCTTATAGTGGTATTAGAGCATATTATTTGGTCTTGTGCCTAAAATGGAAGCTTGTGTAAGGTTTTGATGAGATATCAAGGGAAGTAACTCCACCATTGTTAATTTCCTTGATCTATGGTTAAAATTTGAGTATTATTTGTAGCAAATAGGAATTTTATTACTAGAATTAGTAAAGGTTTGTGAGGATAATGTTAAAAGTAAGAATATGAGATTAGAGAAATTTGTTCATCTGAGAACAATTAATTATCAAAGTATTTATGATTATAAAATAGAATGTTGCAGTCATGATTATTAACTTTCTTGTGTCCTACAGTTGACTTCTTGTTGCTCTCACACAAGTGCATCTCTAATGTTATTCTAGTCTTACATAATCTTTAGTCTATTCATGTTGGTGAATTTCTACATAAGAACATCTCTCCCTTTCTATTGTGCCCAATAGAAGATTATTTCTATCAGATCTGCATATATTCATAGTTATACACTACTATCAACTTGGAGTATAGTCACAAGGTTGGAAATTTGAAAGGAGTACATGGATCAAAGACTTGCATATAACTATTTGTTTGGTTAAATCCTATATCAAATCTTGTAGTAGATGAAAGGATCCTAGCATCAATAGTTGCAAAGAAACATTATCAAATTTAGAAATATATTATTTTACGATGCCATTCTACCACAAAAATATTTATTACACAATATAGTATTCAAATCAGATAAGTGGAACATGTTTTATGCTTTTGGAAATACTATTAATAGTTGACACATTGATCAGGCCCACTATCGACATGACTGAATGATCTAATTAGAGTCACATCCCATTTTGTAGCCTATGCATAATCATTGGCTTGTATATCCTTAGCAGATTGGTATTTGCTTAGATATGGATTTTAATATAATTCAATGCTTTCTCTCAATAGTTCTAAATCATTGTCTTTTTTTTACATAATCACATCAATTTTTTGCTCTATTAAGAGTCATGTGTGTCATTAGGTATTAATGTTATTTTATTTATTTACTATTTAGTGTTTTATTTTTTTAAATATTATCATTTATATAATATTTTATTATTTAAATTTTGATTTCAAATATTATTTTTATTATGAAGACAAGTCCAAAATGTCATCTTAATGTGTCAAAAGAAGAGTAATGAGTCATTTTAATATTATGTGTGCCATCAAAAGTGTCAATGACACAAAATAAAAGTATGTTTTCAAATTTAATAATAGAGTCATTAAAGTCAAAACCTTTATTATAATAGGCGTAATATACCTTGTGTGTGACATCCAAATTAGGGGGTCTTGTCATCAAAAGTGACATGCAAAAGTTGAGCTTTAACATTTAATTTGTTGAGTAAACAATGAACTGAAGAAGGTTGGAGGCATTGGAGGAAGGATGCCATTCAAGCCTCTCATTATCCACTAAATATGAGGCAAATTCTACTTTAGTGGCACATATATTTTGTTACTTTCATCACTAGTTTGTTTGTGTAATAAATAAGAGGTGTATTTCTTATTTTACAACATAGTGTACTACATAAAATAGTGTTATGGAGATGCAAGAGTGAAAGTTGAATAGATGGTTCCTTATTTTAGTTATCAAATTATATATGTTGATGAGGTTCCCTCTGTAACAGCCCCACTGGGTTTACGTGGAATATAATAATTTAAAAAAATTAATTACACATATTCATCATATAGATTTCACCATAAGAAATCTAATTAGTGATATTTAACTAACTGCATTAATTTATTTAACAAAAAGGTCTATATCCAATCCACTTAGCTAAGGATCACAATGAATATATATATAATAATCATGAAAAAAAATGATTAACAATAAATACTGTATCTAATCATAAATAAAATAGTACAAATTTAGCCACAACTGATACTACATTACAACCATTATTGTAGAAGTATAATGTATAAATGTTACAATTTTTAGAAATATATAAAAATATATAAAATGTTAAAACATGATACGAATCTCCACTGAGAAGAGTCTCCATGACTCAAGAGTCTCCATGACTCAAGTATCAATCTATAATCTCAAGTGTAGTCCCTAGTGTAGTACTTCAGTTGGGAGAGGAAACACCATTCAAATGCTTTTCCACACCAACCATAGATCATATATCCCCTAAACTATCTTAAAAATAATGGGATATCCCTTCATTCATAGATGGTTAGAAATGATGGGTGTGGGAATCCAAAGTAATAAACTAGAATCCATGTGTTGAAGATATCTAATACATAATGTGTATCATAAAGAAATCCATTGTAATATGATATTGCACAAATACGAAAACTCTATCAACATATGAATTGATAATATTTAATTAAAACATTACTTTGACCAAAGTTTTGAATAATTAGTGATCTCTAGGATCAGTCAAATTCATACACACCAATCTATCGGATTACACCTCATCTTGCATTGATGACACTAATTAAGCTAGTGGAATCCATCCACTACTTATTTAGATTCATAAATTCGATATTTGGTTAAAAATATATAATAATATATAAACCAATAGATTCATTCAAATATTTACCTTTATCTAACAAAAATATGCTAAGTACAATAATATCAAATACATTCATGTAGTCCAAATGAAATGCAATGAATCCATAACATCTAGTTTATTACAAAATAATAAATAGAAGTCAAATAGTCCTTAATATAACATACCATCCAAGTAATTAGTATATCTAAAATGTTAGTTACCCATATCAAAAGTAATTTATAATGCTATTTCATCCCCAAAATAATCATTATAACACATGCTTATATTTTTGTTCATATTCCACATATAAAACAAAAGCTAGTCAAAAACATCATACTATGTTTTATATCTAAAACTCATAAATATCATAATTTAATGATTTTAATCATCACTAAAATATACAAAAGCATCCATTTACAAATTTTTATGATTATAATACTTTTATACATAATACAACTACATACATCAATGTATGTATTAGTGTGTTATATATATATATATATATATGGTGTAATATTTTCTAGATTGGTTACATAGTTAAAAAAAAAGTATAACTTATACCATTTATATATATATATTTAGAACTCTAAAGTATTAATTCAACATAGTATAAATACTTTATCATATACAATATACTTTAAGAATACATCCAAAATATATATATATATATATATATATATATATATATATATATATATATATATATATATATGGTGTAATCTTTTCTAGATTGGTTACATAGTAAAAAAAAAGTACAACTTATACCATTTATATGTATCTTTTTAGAACTCTAAAGTATTAATTCAACATAGTATAAATACTTTATCATATACAATATACTCTAAGAATACATCCACTGTCCATTGTCTTAGAGTATTTTGTATATTCTTATATATGTTCAGCTAACAAAAATAGCCCCATAAACCTTTGATAAATTGGACATCCCAATGTACTTATTTAATTAAAACATAGAATTTTATATAATTTAACATCTATACACAACCAATAGTTTATACCAAATACTTTTAATCTAAAATCATAATTCAATCAAATTAAATTAACATTTACATTAGATGAATATGATCAAATACATACACTCGGCTAACTATGCCCAATCTGGGTCTTATGATATAATAATCATAGACTTGACCATATAAACCTCTTCATGCACAATAACATAGAACACATACCTAGTCATGCTATCAACTGTGCAAAGATATTTTTCAAATTATAAACTAATCTGAATATGTAATAACAATACACAATCAAGCTAAACAATTACATAATTTAAATAAATTGAATACAATGAAATATTAACTATTATATCCTCATTAAGCTTCATATACATATATCTATGCATACAACTAGGTGCACAGATAAGCCATTCACTCATCCACCTACCCATACCCAGGTTTATGGATTTAACCATTTTGCTACCGTATCCATTTATAAGCAAATATACAGGTTACAGGATTCACAATATAATCTTTAATGAATACTATGATATGAGTTTATAAAATGAACATAGTTTATTTCAAAATCAAAGCATAAAAATCCTTTTGAAAATGACACATTAATTTTATTTATACAAGAATCCTATAACTGGCCATAAATATAATTTCCTTCAAAGCCCTAAGTTTCCAAAATACTAATATACACACACATATGTGTATGTATGTATATAATGGTTTGATCAAAATAGACACACACACACACACACACACACACACACACACACACACACACACACACACACACACACACACACACACACACACACACACACACACACACACACACACACACACATCTATGTATATATCTACATAATCCATTTGTGTATAATGAACCCATACTTTTAAACCCAAAAATCTAAATAGGTTTACATATTCAAGCCTTTATACAACACAAATTTCTAATCTATATTTATAAATACCTTAATTAATATATATCATAATTGGTTTGACACAAACTAGCTCAAGCCAAATCATATATACCCATCAAAAAATATTCATCTCCAAATTGTAATTGATATTTTTCAATTGAAAAGAGGAGTTTAAGATAGATCTCATTCATATCCTAAAATAACCATGTCAAATTTTTATGGCTCTACCCAAGTCCCCCATGTTACCCTGGGTTGGATGTAGGGTTTTGTGGAGGTTGAGCCTTCAATATGGCCCTACATACAACCTTTGTAATGTTTTTTTCATAACATTTAAACAAATGAAAATCCCTATAATAATTTCAATTCTGAAACCCATCAAACATTACACACGCAAGAATATAAGTACAAAACCAACCTATGAATATATGAATGCCAAGGAAGTTGAGTTACTCTTTTTCCTTAACTCGTTCAAACCTTCTTCTCCTTCTATCTCCTACTATCTATATGACATGTGTTGTATCATGCCTCATAATTCTCACTCCTTTCTTTTTATTCTTCTCCATTCACTTACTCATCACCACCACCTTCTCTACCACTAATGGAAGATCCAACTGACTAAAAATATATGCATGTAAAAATAGCTCAACAAAATTCCACTATGATATAGTCCACCACCATGTTTCCACAACCAAACTCCATCATGATTTTCATAGAATGATGGTTAAACCAAAGTCAATGAGTAATTAGAAACCCTAATCATCTCGAGACTTCTAAAAGAATCTATAAAATGATCATTTTATATCCTAAATAATATTTTCATGACATTGACTTAACACTATTCCATCATCAAATTATCAAAACTAACTATCCAAACCAAATAAACAAGTCACATAACCAATATTTTATTCCATGCAAGTTCAAATATCGACTAGTCAATTACCAATATCCTTCCATGCAACGACTACAGACTAGCCAATAATCATTTAACATATCAACATATAGCATGGGTAATACAAATATTTATTAAAAAGACTATGATTAATCATTACCAAGTCATCCATAAACAAACTTTATGTTTACACAATGATTTCCCTAAATAATTTTATAATATAATAAATGTCTAATGTATTATGAATTTTAAACCTTTGATCAACATTTCATCAAATACAAAGACATTTTAAAACAATGCTATTGATATCTTTTGACATTAGGATATACATATATTATAATAATATTTAATTATTATTACTTTAATCTTATAGATCAAAAAAAAACAATGAAATCCATATGTACTTATTATAGTAATGTATACATAACATCAAATGATTATACTACACAACCATACCCAATAGGTAGTAAGGTAAGTAAAAACATATATGGCTTCATTAATTCAATCAAACAATTACATCTTACAAGATATGCTACGTAAGACCATAAAAATTAGTAAAATCACTAAAAGAAATCAACGCGATCATCAGAATCAACTAGATTAGTGAAATCACATAATCATATGAAATGATCTAAGAACATAAAATATTACAACAGTCATTCAAACTAGAAAAATGAAGCATACCACAACTATCTACTCATATAATTAATTATAAAACATGATATACTATGCAGTGTGTGCATGGATTTCGTGGTCCATTCTCTATCATCCCCTAACATCTCCATCTAAACCACCCTCTCCGATGATGATCTCCCTCTATCACACTCTGAAGGAATAATTTATTTTGCATCCACCTCAAAAAAATGAAGGTAGTTAGCCTAAAACATCATTATATCCATAAAATAATGATGTATAATTAACAAACCTGATCATAATATACATAATATAAAAGTACTGCTAACTCATAACAAACAAATCATGTAAATTAAGCATCAAATAACTATCCCATAATCAAAATATGACATAAAGCTTAATCAAATAATGGTTAATCAACTAATCAACCATAATAATCCATGGATCAAACATGTTATTAAGCTTAGAGAGAAATTGGAATGTGACACCCTCATTGAATGGTTGATGGTAGATGGTTCTTGTTCGGTATTCCCACACTAATTTGATTTATGTGTTATTGACAATGAATGGTTGATAAGAGGTTAATATGTTCCTTCCCTACTTTCATTAAGTCCTACGAAACATAAATTGCCATGTAAGGCCTAAGGGGGCGGGTGTTAGGAAATGTTAGTTCTTACATTAATTTGTTAATATTGTAAAGTGAATAATTATGTGAGTAATAATTCACTAATTATTATTTAGGTTAGTAGAATATATTAGTTGGTTGTTATATTTTTGTGAGTTACAATAATATTACGTATATAAGTTAGTTGTTAATAACCTATGAGAGATTATAGGTTAATTAGTATTCATAGGGATACAAAGATTAATTATGGAGATACGAATCTCCATCATTATAGGGAGACTTTCCTATATATGTGTGTAACACCTGAATGAATATGTAATAGGAAATATTCATAGAGTGGAATATAATATTATTACTATGTGTTTAATATCTCTATGTACCATCTTTAAAATTTGTAATTAGTGATTGGCTCTTCCACTTCCTAACACAACCTTGAGGAAGAAACTACTCCCATTTTTCCATTTATCAACATTTTTACTCTATATTTTGAAGTTATGTTTTCTATTATTGGTTTGGAATGCAATAAGTGGTATCAAATCTTTAGCTGATTTTTTAGCCACTACCAAAATTCGAAGGGCGTTTTATCAAAGAAACAACTCAAAGTTCATGAAAAAAGAGGATATGAAGAATTTGTTTGATGTTTTCTTTAAGGATGTTTGAAAGGAGATTCATTTAAGGCAACTGATGTGGCTAGTTGATGTAGAGGATGGAAAAAACCCTTTGGGACATTTTGAAATGGATTCATTGGATGAGGAAGAGGAAGAGTGAGAAGATTAGGAGAAAGAGAAAGAAAGGTCACACCAACCTTATTTTAACTTGTAAATGAAGATACCACAATATAATTTTAGAGGTAAGATGGAGGTAACTATATCACTAGGTAAGCTTAAATTAGATTTTAGGGTACACCATATTAAAATTAAAGATGATAATTTAAATTTGTCTATAAAATTTGGATGGTGTTGCCCCCACCTGGGGAGAGAGATGGGTTTTTACAAACCATGTGGGGGACTTTTTAGACTTTTACAAATCTCTAAAAAGAGAACCAATGATAATTGAGATGAACTGTACGATGCCTAGTTGATGCATTGATTCTATAAAGATATGTCCATGGATTCATATACATAAAAGTTTCAAGTTTTGGAGTTAAAAATCCAAATCTCTTAAAATTTGGTGTGGAAGATCTATATTTACAACCCGTAGGTTGAGATTTTATTAGAGGTAAGGATGTTTGAACTAGAGTATTTTGAAAGGGGTATTATTTTAACTATATGATTATAAAAACATATATATTCCCTAAAAAAGTAAAATGGTAGGCACTACCACCCATAGATAATTTTTCCTACATCCACTACTATAAACCCATGTCATAGGTGTTCTTGACCATGGAATTGGGGTCAAGTTTGTAACCCAACAATTTTTTTTTTTTTTTTAAGAGGATTTGTGTTCTTATGAACTAGTGTCAAAGTCAAGTAATGAGGATGCCCCCAAGAAAATTAATGTAGGGTGTGAACCTAAAGATTAGTCCCCTAATAAAATAGAAGCAAGAAAACCATCTATATCACCATGGGGGGATCACTTTGTATAAAATTTTCAAAACACACTCACGTAAAATATTATGAAAATTACTCATTATTTTAGGAATTTACCACCACCTCATGTTAATAAAAGACCCCCTTTTATACCACCATCCTTATTTTAACTGGTATATCAGTGCCAAAGTTATAAATAATAATTACCCTCTTTATGGTTGCACGTATGTTTTATGACTTACTCAAGTGACAACCTTGTTTGTGTCACTTTATGAAATGATAGGGTTTGACCATCTTGACACATTCAAATTCTTTGTCCATGATAATAAATTATGAGTTTTGGTCATGGTTGGTCCATGAAGTACACTTAATATTATGGATAAGAAAATGGTCCACAATTTAGGTCTCCATTTAGAAACTTATGAAATTTTACCCATTTAGGTTATAGGACACCAAAGTATTAATTACATATGAGTATTCCATAACATAGAACTTATAGTGGCATATTATGTCTGTAAAGATAAATTTTACATGATCAATATTAGAGGTGTGGATTTTGTTTTAGGGGTCTGATGTTTATATTCACTTGGAACATACTTCACAAATAATCATGAGAGATTATTTATATTCAAAAAATGGGAACATAATTATACTATTAATTCATTTCCCTCAAGGGAACTCAAAGCTGTTGATTTTAGTTAAATGAAAAAAAATTAAGAAGGGAAATTTTAGATTTATGGCTCACCTTTATAGTATGGTTGTAGAATCATCTATCCCATATGAATAGGCTCTAGAGATTATATATTTTCTATGCATATATAATATAGTTTTCTAGGATCTACTAGATATCTTACCACTAGATAGGAAATTAGAGCACATTATTGAGCAAAACCCTATAAAGGGGCTAATAATGGTACACCCATATAGATACATGAAGTTTTAGAAGTCAGATACAAAAATATTGATAGGTAATATCTTAAAGACTGACATCATCATTCCTTTTGAGAACCCATATGATAATCTAGTGTACTAGCTAGGAAGAAGGATGGGTTTTATAGACTTTATATCAATTACAAGGCCATGAAAAAAATCGAAATGAAAAATAAATTTTCAATTCCAAAGATTGATGATCTACTTTATGAGTTTTAAGGGGCAAATTATTTCTCAAATATAGATATTAGATTAGGATACTAGCATAGACCAATTTGGATTCAAGACCAGGATGAGATTTCCTTCATAACACATCAAGGCCACTACTAATTTAGGGTCATGCCCCTTGGTCTCATAAATGATCTAGCCACCTTTCAAGAATTGGTGAATAATATATTCAATAAACTCTAGTCTAGTTTTGTTCTTGTATTTTTTGATGACATCCTTATTTATGGTAATTATATATTCATAAAAATCTTGTGTAAATTTGTTCTTGTATTTTTTGATGGCATCCTTATTTTTATATTAATTCATTGGTATCCTATCTTGAGTAATTGAATGTTGGATTAGATATACTATCCAAGGAAAATTTGTATTGTAAGGCATCTACTTTTCAATTTACAAAGGCATATTTAGAATACATTGGTCACATTATCACTATCGAGGGGGTTTACACTAACCTTGAAAATATCAAGACCATATGTGATTGGCATGTGCCTCAAACTCTTAAGAAATTTTTTGGTTTCTTAGGCTTGACGAGATCCGAATAAGACTTGTAAGTAAATTATCAATAATATCATGCCCCTTGACTGAACTCATTAGGAAGGATTCCTTCAAGTGGTACACTATGCATTATAATAATTTCATATTCTCAAGCAACCTTTGGTCTCTAATCCAATTTTACAGACCCCTAATTCTTAAAGTATTTTGTCATTGAATGTGATGCTTCTAGATCTAGACTAGGCATAATTATTTCATAGGATGACCACCCATTGCATTTTTAAGTAGGAAATAAAATGAATGTGAACTAAGGATATCCATGTATATTAAGGAGATGCTAGCTATATTTCATGTAATAATAAAATGGCATCATTTTATATTGTGGAGTAGGTTATTTTTTAAGATATACTACCTCAACCTTAAGCACTTGTTAACTTAAGTGACATTAATAAAGGAGCAAAAAAATGGATCTAGCACCTACAAGCCTATAAATTTAATATCATTTATAATAAAGTGAAAAATAATGTTGTGGAAGATGTATTGTCTTATGAAGAACCACCACCAATATTTCAGGACATTTACATCATCCAATCTACTTAGATACATAACCTACATGACTATTCAACTCACCCTTCCTCAATCAAACTCACATGAGAAATTAAATATGTGGAAAATGGGAATGCTTAGTCAGTTCATAATGGCATTATATTTTTGTATAGATGAATTTACTTAATTATTGATTCTCCCTTTATTTATAAGGTGCTAGAGTATGACCATGAGTCTCCATCCTGTAGGCCATGTTAGGTTCGAAAAAATGTATTAATACATCAATGGTTATTTTTTATAGGAAGGCATAAAGGGAAAAAATTAAAATTTGTAGCTGAGTGTAAATTTTTAAAACAAGATAAGGTTGAGAGTTGAGAGTGCTCCTTTTCCAAGCCTTTTGCAACCAAATTTGGTTCCACATCAAAAGTAGTAAATTGTTAATGGAATTTATCTTGGGTCTACCCAATTCTAAGGGTAAGGATGATTTTTTTTTGGTGGTAGATAAAATGATGAAATATGCCCATTTAATTCCCACATGAAATATAGGAAGTAATGGTCATAAGGTTGGAAAATGTATTTCCAATATGTGTTTAAGCTATAGGGGATCCATAAATAGATAATTTGCGAAAAGAATAACATTTTTCAAAATCATTTTTGATAGGAATTGTTTTAAAATCCAAATATTATATTTAAGATGAGAATTTCTTACCATCCCAAAAAAATGGGAAAACAAGGGTGAAAAAAAAATGCTTGGAAGGATATATGAGAATGTATATAAGGGATAAGCAAAGCAAGTGGGTAGAATGAATACTATTCATTGAGAAATGGTATGACATGACTTACCATTCAACCAAAAAAATGGAATCTTTCAATGATTTAGATTGGTATGAGGAACCACTGCTATTAGATTGGATAGTTTAGAGGGGAAAGGTCCTAATGATAGAGGAAGTAGTGTAAGAGATGAAAAATATTCTACAACTTTAGAAAGACAACTTGGAAGTGAGTTCCAATAGAATGAAGAAATAAACAAATAAACATAAGAAAGAGAGGAGTTTTGAGATTAGAGACATGGTGTATATACAAATACAATGATATAAATATAGAAATTTGAAGCATGCATGAATTAAAAATTACAACTTAAGTATTATGGGCCACACTAGGCATGAGCAAAGTTGGGGGAATTTACATACACACTAGACATAA
Source organism: Torreya grandis (assembly GCA_037957365.1). NCBI lineage: Eukaryota > Viridiplantae > Streptophyta > Pinopsida > Cupressales > Taxaceae > Torreya > Torreya grandis. The sequence continues at coordinate 4,412,481 of JARHVA010000662.1, forward strand.
CTACTAAAGGAATTTTTCACAATATGTTTCATGTGTCATGTTTGAAGAAAAGTATATGGGTACATGTGGTGTTTTAGATAGATATTTTGATTACTGATGAAGAATGCAAACTTGTGTTAGAACTGAAGTGCATTTTTGGGTAGGAATCTAGGAAGATTTGTGACATGGATATGTAACTTTTCAGAGTGAAGTGGAGAGGGTTGCCCATGGAGGATCCAAATTTAGAAATAAAAGATTTTTTAGTTAATCATATGAGACTAACTTAGAGTTAAAAAAATATTTATGGAAATGGCATGAAAATAGGTGCAAATTGACAAGAAGAGAAAGGGAAAAAATAATCATGGTGCAGTAAAAAATAGAGAATCTTGATGCAAGCATGAAAGAGTGTGAGTAATGCATGAGCATCCTAGGTGAATATAAATCCTACATCACCTAAGTATAATTTTTCTAATATAATTAAAGACATAGAGCATAAGTTCCTAGTCATTCATCTAGAGTGAAATATTGGATAAGTTTTGGTTAAATGGATGAAACAAAAGGAATGATGCATGATGGCATAAATACTTAAGGGAAATAGTGCATAGAAAAGTATAAATCTTATAAGTGTGCATGAACAAACTCAAAATAAGACATTTTGTCAAAGTTTAAAATTTTGAAATTTTTTACAAGGTAAGTTGTGCATAGTTGCAAAATTTATCACAGTACAAACATATTGAGGCAATAATTATCACTCTCTATAATAGCCTTAAGCATTAAATGCACATGCATAAATTCAAAGGAAAAGGGAAATTTGTAATGAAATAACATGCATAATAGTTGGCACCATGGAAAATTAATGAGGAATAAATATATTTAGAAAAAACTTACTACCAAGCCATGTGGACATATGAATAACCAATATAGACTTTTAGCTAGTTACATAAAAGACTAGAAAGTTTTGAAGACAAGAGTTCATAAATTCAAATTTAAATTATAGAAAGTGCCACCTAATAGATATTTGGGCAAAGGTTGCTTGATTTACATAGGGTATATACAAGCTTGGTAGGCCTACATGTGTAAAAATAGAAATGGCCAGATACACTTTGTACACACCCTAATTTGGTCAAGCAAACACAAGTACTATGTATTTTATTGATCTTTCATGGGAAGGTCTTAAAAATGAATGTGAGTCTTTTTTTCATGGCCATTTTGGTCTTTTGATCTTTATTATGACTTGATTTCCCTATTTTTTCACCTCTAATGGTACTATGTGATCTGGGCAACAATTCGAGGTGACCATTCAGTGACGATAATTCCTCAAATTTTGTATTGTCAGTGACAATTTTGTTCCTCGAGCTATTATATCCTAAAGTATGTCCTCAAGTGATTATGTCCTTGAGCATTGTATTATTTTAATGCAAGCATTGTATGGATTTAATGTTGGGACGTTAAATCGTCACCCCTTAATTCCTTGAGCCATGCAATCTCTTGAGGTTGTTTTCAAAAATATTTATAAATGCATTGTAACCCGAAAGGGGAAGGCAAACATCTCTTCTCAGAGATAAGCGAATGTTTTGTATCTACAAATTTTTGATTCAACAAAACATCTCTTTTCAGAGATAAGCCTATATTTGTATTATGGTTGTTAGGTAATACGATGTCTCTTCTCAGAGAATCCATTGTTATTGTGTTATTTATGTGCTATTGAAATATTTGTCAACTAGAACTTTTGAGTTTTGGATCAGTGGTATTAGAGCGATTTGTCTTGAGAGTGTATGTTCCCGAGGACGAGGTCAGGATACATGAAACTCGGGTGGGAAGCGACAAAGCTTCCAAACGCTCCACCTGTGCACCCCAAACGACCTCAAATGGAAGATGACACTAAGACATCTGATCCTTTCAAATAAATGGTGAATGAATCCCTCCAATGGCAACAAGCACAGATGCTCCAACAATTTTCTCATATTCTTCAAACACTTTTGATGGGAAATTTTGGCTCTGCGGCTACACATTTGGGCTCCTCATCGAGGGGGCTTCCTTTTAGTGCCCCAACACCCTTCAAGGTTTAGGTAAATTTTTATATTCCCACATTTGAAGGGAAAATCAATGCTGATGCAGTGCAAAATTGGTTGGATCAACTGTCATCCTACTTCTCTATAAATAAGTTCACCGATGGAGAAAAGATCACTTTTGCTCTTTTGAAATCATCATTGCCCGTGAAAAACTGGTGGGAAGTGTACAGAAAGAGATTCAATATGGATATCATTGGCCTTGGGGTGGAACCCACCTGGGATGATTTTACGGAAGCAGTAAAAGAAGAATACTATCCCATCGATGCATATGATGATCTGTACATACAGTGGCAACAACTTCGCCAAGGCAAGGACCAATCTATGTAAGATTACACAGACACTTTTCATTCTTTATCTGTAAGACTAGGCATTCAAGAAAATGAGAAACATAAAACTCTCAAATATCATGGTGGACTACAATGGTACATCTGGGGGGAAATGGATCTCTTCAATTTGGAAACCATCGGTGAGGCATACAAGTTTGCAGTAAAGATTGAGCAGAAGCATGGAAGAATGGATATAAAGAATCAGTATTCAAAATGGAAAAGTGATAAAGAAGGTCAAACACGAGGCCAAAATTGGAAGCAAAGGGAAGGAAAGACTGGGAAGTGGTGTGGTTATCACAAATCTAAAACTCACTCCAAAGAAGAATGTTGAGCTATCAAATCACTGCTTTCTGAGCCACCATCCACAACATCTACTGCTCTACCTCATACAGACCCTGAAGTCGAAGAGGTTAAAGAAGAAATTATAGATGCTAATCTTGAAGCCATTGTAGCTTCATCATAGACTGATGGTCAGATAGAAATGGTGAACAATCGGGCCCCACATAGTTCCATAAACCACAGTCCCTTCCAAGTGTGCATCGGGAATCAAATCAAGACACAAATACCACACCTGATGGGGAATGGTGATGCAATGGGGACCATTACTTTTCAAGGAGGGAGGAATGATCTGAGCAATAATTTGAGGTGACCATTCAGTGACAGTAATTCCTTGAATTTTGTATTGTTTTCATTTTGTATTGTCAGTGACAGTTTTGTTCCTCGAGCCGTTATATCCTCGAGCGATTATGTCTTCAAGCATTGTATTGTTTTAATGCTGGGACATATGTCTTCAAGTATTGTATTATTTTAATGTGAGTGTTATATGGATTTAATGCTGGGATGTTAAATTGTCACCCGTTAATTCCTCGAGCCACTCAATCTCTTGAGGTTGTTTTCAAAAATATTTATAAATGCATTGTAACCCGAAAGGGGAAGGCATACATCTCTTCTTAGAGATAAGCGTATGTTTTGTATCTACAAATTTTTTATTCAATAAAACATCTCTTTTTAGAGATAAGCCTATATTTGTATTGCGGTTGTTAAGTAATACGGCGTCTCTTCTCAGAGAATCCATTGTTATTGTGTTATTTTTGTGCTATTGAAATATTTGTCAACCAAAACTTTTGAGTTTTGGATCACTATGTCATGTTATCCCAATTATATCCCCCTTGGCCTATTTTCCATAGTCAATAGTCAATTTTTTGGTCTTAGGACACTAGCATGGTCTTATACTCTAGCGCAATGCTCACTTGTCCAATAATCACATTTTAGACTTGTTACAGGTCCTTACCCTCCCTTGAGTCTCTTCTTATGAATTTGTCTTTATTTTTTGCCTTGTCAACTAGTGAATAAGGGTCTCACACTCAAATTAAATCTCTTTCTATATAAAAATCCTCACAAGGCATTCTACATCTATCACTTAATACTTTAGCACACAATTTCTTAAAATCAATAAATAGTATAGCTCAACACTTTGCATATTACTTAAAAACACACATAGACCTACATGTTTGATCAAGTAAGGGCCTAAGAAAAAGCCATTTTATCATTATGTGCATGTTGATTATGTATGTTCCTTAAGGGAAAACTACATGCGATCTGAGACACCTATCATTGGGGTTAATGTAGGAAGTGGTTAAGATAGTAGGGGTTTTGTTAATGCCCAAAATTACACTAGAGTAATTGGGCCCTTGTTAGTAAAATTGCTAAGTCCAAATTGGGTTGAGTATCAATGTTTAAGTCACTAGCCCCAATCTTGTCTCTATGTTTTCCTTTGAAAAATCAAGTTCATGTTTATAATGTGCCAAGTCCTTTATCTTGTTTTTGCCTAGTGAAAATTTTCCTTCCCTTAGATCTTTTCGAGCCTTTTTTCATGAACACAATGCCCGATGGAAATGTCTTCAAGATTTTTATCTTGAAATTTGTTTTGAAGACTTATTTTAATCAAACATGTTGTCCGCTTCAAAAGCTATAAAAAAATTCCATTCCTTGTCTTTTAGTATTAAGTATTTTCGGATCATTTGTCTCATATTTTTTGTCCATGACAAGAAGTCTGGTGGGCACTTACCTTTTAGATGATTTTCCTACACAAAAATCCTGAAGGATTTGTAGGGTCATCTTACCCTTGCAAAAGCTCTGAAGTTATTTTTCCTTCGAGCATTTTTCCTTGGAAAGATTTCCAAAGGGAACTTTTAAAGGGTCATTTTGCCTCTGTAAAGTGTTAGAAGGATTATTTCCTTCAGGCACTTTACCCTTAAAAAATTCTTGAAAGATGTCTACAAAAGGTCAAAAGGGCAATTTCTAAAGATGGAAATTTTCTATAGTTTTGAAAGAATTGCATGGTTTGACCAATGGTTTCATGATGGGACAATTCACAGTGACAAGATAGAAGTGCATCCAAGTCTCCTTGCATACATTGATTTGCTACCTTATGTTCAAAGAAGAAGTGTTATGGGACCCTAGATGAAATTACCATGTTGCACCTTCAATGTATTTTGGTGACTTAGGTGAGGAATTTAATGATGAACTGAATGAAAGACACATGGCTATCTTAGGGGGATACTAAGACTATTTTTAGGGGTCAAAAGGATCTTGCACCTTTCCCCATGTCAAGAAGGATAATGCATAGGGAAAAAGTAGTTGAGAGTCTAAGCTTACATATATTATGGACGCATGGTAGGTTCTTGGGGCCTTATGAGTTTTGGGCCCTTTCTGAATATTTCTCCACTTACCTTTTGGTGGGAAAGGTGCAGAAAGTCTCTAGGGCCTAAACACTTGGGTTTATGAAATAAAATAATGCCCCATGGTAACTCTTTAGGGTCTTTAAGATTTTGGGCCCTTTTCAAATATTAACTCACTTAATTCTTGGTAGATAAAGTTCAAAATGTCCTCGAAGGCCTGAACACCTAGATTTGTAAAGTTAAATGATGGCACGTGGTGCTCTTATATCCCATGAGGAGCTCAGGGCACATTGTACTAATCCACCAAAGGAAATAATGAGTGAAAAAGTGTAGAAGTCCCCAAGGGCCAAAAAATATACCATAATGTAATTTCCACTTATATTCATCCATGTGTTACAAGGAAAATTATTCAACATGAAGGAAATATTTTCACCTTCTCTCTCCTTTTTGAAAGAAGCTCAAGTGACTTAAAGAGGGTAGTTGGTAATTAGCCATTATGCTTTGAAGTATTAATGGAAACCCTAATTTCAAAATGTAAAGGATTATATCTAAGGAATTTGCATTAATTTTCATTTAGCTTTTACATTTAGAGCTTCTATTTATGCTTTTGAGCTATTTGTGTGCCCTAGCTACGTGCAACGTGAAAGAGTGATTATGATGAATTCTTCATGGATTTTCAGCTTCAATTATGTGGAAACCTTCATATTAGTAATAAGTGTTCTTTTATCTCCTTGTGTTTTGTTATTTAAGAGGAGATTGAAGGTATTTCAAGGGTTATTTGAGTGAGGGGTTCATTCAAATTCAAAAGTATTATATTAGTGATTTAGGGAAAAATGATGACAATTTTAACATCTATGGAGAGCAATATTGTCTTCGTCTTAGATGGAATTAAAGATACCAATGTTTAGGGGTTAAATTTTATGTCCTTATTAAATTTATTACAATGGCTAGACCCTATTCTAGTATTTTCCAACCTTGGCATGAGTTACATTGCCCCTACAACAACATTCCCCTTGGTTTCCCCATACCCAAAATTAGTTATTACATGTGCTCGAGTATATCAACAAGACACCAGTACCGTCATTGATGTTAACCAGTTGGTTGTTTGCTCTTTCACTCCTATGGCACTCAACACCATGCTCATGATTCCTCCTTAGATTGAAAGTATTACACTCTCCCTAGAGGAATGCTAGGAATATGTAGAGAAGAATGACAAAGCAATTTGGGACATTATCAACTCTTGCTGGCTAGTTGAGAAAAAGCAAAAGGTGTCCAAAATGTCCAAAACTTTAAAACTAGTAAAATTCAATGAATTTCCCTAGTACATCATTTCCATGATAACAAGAATTTATGGTATGACCACTACAGAGAAAATTGAGCCTTGGATGTTCTTAATTTTAATCTACGTATTGGAGCGATAGAAGAAGCTGGATTGGGCCACCATCTTGAGTGACAATCTACATAAGTAGATGATGTAGGTCTAGGCTATAATTCATTCAAAAGAGGCATTCATAGATACTTTTTTTATGTCTTCATACCTTATGTATAGCTTGGTTCATAATAGAACATTCAAGGGGCTCACCAAAAATCCTAATGGGATAAAAATTTATGATATTTATCTAGAAATCACTTTAGATGGTATCAAAAAGAATATTTACAATGTCTACAATTATTTATTTAATACCATGATGAGTGTATTCTTTCTTCTAAGGAGCCTCAATAGAATGTCCTAAGTGGCTAGAGAAATAATTGAGAAGTATGACACCTCTTATATTTAATTCAAGACATTTAACTACATTAGAATAAATGGTTACTCAAGGTCTCCACACAAATTTCCAAGATACTTGGATGATAAGTTGGTAGTGATTGATTTGAGCTGGCAGATGGTGCCCCCACATGAGATGATATCTACAAAGAAGGTAAAAAATCCCTTTAAATTTGTGGTTTGGATTGGGTAATATTCAATCCCTTTAGTTACTAAGGCTAAGGAATTGGACTAGGAAATGGGCTAGTACATGATTGACAAGATGCCACCTAGGCCCAACTATGATATCAGATGGATAATAAACATAGAAACTAATGTGATTCTCCATCAATCACATTATGAAGACATCTGGTCAGCTTACACTATAGAGGAAGCTATCAAAAAACTAGATTATATGAGGATGACAATGCAAGAGGTATTGCCTACAACATTGTTCCCATCCCCAAGGACATGGTAGATGATAAAAAGACATTGTCTACAATATATAATGAATCCAATGTTGAATCCCAATCCATCTCTTAGTTGGACCTCACTATTAAGGAAAAGGATTTTATTTCATGGAGAGCCATAGCTATTATGAGGATAACCTTTAAGTGATTGAAGAAACATGGGGTTGACCTCAGTTCTTGTGATACCCCTACCCTCTAAAAGCTTAGACAAGTTCATGAACTAAAAGGTTGCCTCCTAGAGTATAGTGGTGATCCTTTTGCTCCACCACTAGAAACAAAGGGCAAAGGAAAGTGCAAGCTTGGTGATGTTGACTTCACCAAGCCAATTGATGGGGAGTTGATAACAACATCATAGACTAAGGCTAGATTGTCCTTCTCAAGGATAACAAGTCTAGCTAAAAATTGGGATAAGATTTTTATTGGGGAGGTTACATTAGCTAGTTCCACCCCAATATCCATCTCGACAGAGGGAGCCCCAATAAAGCCAACCATTATATTAACCATCCTAATGGCTAATCTAGCTAATTTTCTACCTACTCTACTAACATAACAACTAGAGGTTACCCCTCCCCCAAAGATATATTCAAGGAAGAGAGGAGGTGAGGATGAAGGAGATCATCCCAAGTAAAAAATAATTAAGAGGGCTCTGCAACCTCCAAGTGGCTTTCCTATGAGTAAAAAGGAGGTTATGTTTAAGGACCTACCTTCTAAATAACTCCTTATAAAAAGGAAATAAAATCAGTCCTCATATGCCTAAAAGTTAAGGGATATGAGTGATGATGAAGAATCAAATGAAAGAAGGCCAATTTCTAAAGTGATGAAGAAACAACATGTTTTCACTCCTTCGTAAGTGATAACTAGGTAAATAACTCTATGGGAAAGGCCCCAAACCCTAGTGAAGGTCTTGATGATGGGTTTATTTGTAGAAGAGGTTCCATCAACAATAGAAAGTAAAGGTAATGAGGAAGACACTCTAACCTCAAATGATCCTTTATCTTTTGATGATGTTGTACAAGTTAGATTTGAGACGACCACACAAGCTTAGGACCCTAAAGAGAGGGAAGCAGTCTCATTAGATACAAAGACATATGTTGAAAATGCCATCATCTAATCACCAGGATAAGGTGATTAAGGTGGAACTGAAGAGTTGAATAAATTTGATGAAAAAGCCAAAATGGAACTAGAACAAGATGTTTAAGTTACCATTGATTTTGAAGTGTTGGTTGAATGAGGAGGATTATAGGAAGCTCCAAAGGTATCATGAGATGTCCATTCCCCTCTAAAGGTGTCAATTTTAGCACCAGAGGAGAAGGTGAGTGTGGAGGAAGGTGGGGGAGTAAAATTATAAATGGGTACCCCCACCCATGTAGAAACAAATAAGGAATTGGATTACTCAAATAAAGATGCTGAGAAGGGTACTTATGGAAGTGTTTCTTCAATTGAAGTACCACAAGGTTTCCTTCCTCACATCAAGGTCCATAATCCAATCCATAATAAAGGTCCTAAGGCCATGATTGGTGAAGAGTTTCTTGAAGACAACAAGGAAATCACCATATCCTCATTCATACCTAAATCTCAAGAAAATAAATAAGATGAAGCAACTGCACAGCGTTTTGATTAGTCAAGAGAACATGGGAGCTCTATTGAAAGGTTACTCAAGGAACCTCATCAGATTGAGTTAGAATTTGAAGTTTTGGATTAGATAGAACTGAACCTAGAAGGGGAACATTGAGCAAACAAAGGTGGTGAGGAGCTAAAGAGTGATGAAGAGATTGAATAGTTTGTGCTAAGTCCACAACCCACTCTTGTGGCACTTCCCACATTAAGCACTCCAATGACATTACATTTTACTATCTCATGGCTAGGATCAATGTACACCATGTCAGTAGGATTCGATACCAAACCCCTTCTCTAGGTTGAAGAACAGGTCAAGGAGAAAAAGGACATTATGATCAAAATTGGGGAGATCAACATAATGAAGATCACTCAGGTTCATAAGGTCAAACCCCTGAATAATGTTGGAACACATTCTAGGTCCACATTCACCACTACAGGAGAAAGGAATGTGGAGATAACTATTCTCCCACTAGATGCTTTAAAGATTTATGCTCCCATTGAGAGTTACACTATCTATAGTTATAATCTAGGGGAGCCATCAATGAATGAGCTAAAACATAGCTCATAGGTTTTGGTGAGCATGGTGGCCCATAGAATAGACAAAGACAAAGCCACCATGGAGGAATTAAAGGAAGAAAACTAGGTTATGATCCAATACTTACAAAATTTATTTAGTGAGCCTAAGGTAGCAAATCCAATTTCAGGTGTTGCTCCTAGTTTTCTCCATCTCTCATTTTCATCATTTGACTCCAGTTGGATTGATGATTTGAAGACCAGAGGATGAGAAACAAAAAAGTGGAAAGAAAACTTGTTCACTAGGGTTAAATAAATAATTAACTTAGCATTTAAATGCTTGAAAAACATAGTGGATAATAAAAGGGAGTGTCATGAATAAATGTTTTTATATGAGGCAGATATCAAGAAGTGGGAAGAAGTCTAGTGAAAGATGGATAAGGTATTTGAGATGGGCACAAACAATTTGATCATAGATAAGATCATTACTCCAAATGATCACAAAAGGCCCAAAGAATTTCAACTAACATCATCTAATGATGCTCAAAGATGGCATCTTTGATTTGAAAGGAGAAGAATACTCCCTCAAGATTACAACAAAGAAAATAGATGCCATAGTCAGGAAAATGCTAAGCTTCAATGGTAAAAATGATTTGGAGGTATAAAAAATACACAGTGGTATGAAAAACCTCATTGATGCACCACAAGAGTCCTTTAATGTTGAGAAAATAAAGCTGTTAGTGTCACTTGAGAAGTCTTGTGACCAGCTCAAAGAAATCATCAGATGGAAGCAAACCATGCTTCAAAATATTTCTACCTGGATTGAAGAATATTGAGTGAAGTTCAAATACCAATCAGGTCTAGACCAAGAATCTCACCCCCATAATCAAAGAATATACCAAGTATAAGAATAGGTTGGTGAAGGATTCCATTATCCAGATTGACTCCAGTGTAACAAGATATTTTAGTTTCTTCTGAGCTGGCACCACTTCTCTCTTCCTTTCTCTCCCTTCTCCTTTTATTCTCATTTCCCACTGGGAAACCATTATACTTCACCTATTAGTGTCATGTCCCTTTTAAATTTATTTTTTGTGTAATCATGTGCATACAAAAGGGATGTTTTTGTTTGTTATGCAAGAGGACAAAGGTTTATTTTATCCCTTACGGGATCATCCTCCACATATATAATTGAAAATATTCTATCATAGTGGAGGATCAAGCTTTCCATCATCATAGGAGCATGAAAATAATTCAAGGAATCATATTTGTTACAAGGTTTAACAGACTCTAGGCCCACGAAAGAATCTTCCAGCTAGAGCATCTTTAGGAATATGCTAGGCTTAGCTCAGTTGTATAAGTAAAGGGGTATGTTCCTTTACAATGGTATTTTAAAATTTTGAGTCAAGAGATATAGCCTTGAAGAGTTCTCACTATGTAATATTCTTGGTGCCAAATTGATTTTTGATGTAAATCATTGGCAAGATTTGAGAGCATTATACATGTCTCCCTTGTCACATGATTTTTTTGTATGGTGTTAATCTATTATATTATTCAATAGAAATTATATCCATTTCCAGTTCAATTGATAAATGAAATCTTCTCATGGTTTCCATTATTTTTTCATTGTTGAAGTACAATGCCATGTTTTACATGCTTGACTGATTGGTGATTTGATGTGTTCATCTTTATGGTAGTCATTTAGAGTGTATATCTAGATTGTAAAATCCTTTTTGCTTTGAGATTTTGAAATAGGGTGTTGATATCTATTTTAAAGGTAGTCTTGGGCTTACAAATTCAATTAGGAGTTCTTGAAGGATATCAATTGTGCATGATTTCAATTTCATTTATTTTTGATTTGTGGTACATTTGCTAGTAAAGGTGACATAGCAGTTGATTTGAACTTATTTGTTAACCCTGCACTTAAATTTATATTAACTAATAATCTTATCTTACCCTATCTTACCTTGCATATAACATGCCCTTTGCATATCTGAAGTGTTATTTGCCTATGAATGCATAAATATTGTATACTTAGAATGTGTTTGCATTCTATGCATTAAAGATTAGCATTAGAACCTCTTATACAACCCTATATTATTGAAGATTATTCATAATAGAAGTTTTAATCACATTCATATCTATATTTAGTATCTTGTGTCTAGTTAAAATATTTACTCATTCTGTGTGACAACCCTTCCTAGGTGGATTGAGCAAGTTTGGTTGTGTTCTGGTCAGATTTGTATTCTATTATGCCAATAATCTCCATGGAAAATGAATTGTATAATCTCTCCATGTGTGTGAGCTACCCCTTAGGTCTTGTCACCATGGTTTAGGTAGAGCTAGAAGTAGTAGGGAACTGACCATACCCTTTATAGGTGCCTCCTAGTCATTTTATTTGTTTGGTCCAGTCTTGATGTCAAACCCTTCCCTAGCTACAATGACATATTAATCAGGTTTTCCATATTTTCTTGCCATTTCTATCAAGTGTGAAAGGCTGAGTGATAGAGGTTTACAATTGGGAACCAATATCTTTTTGGTGTTGTTATTAGGGAGAGTTCTTATCATCCATGCTACAAAGAATACTCACAAAGAGATATAAGTGTTTTGTTTATTTTTTTTCCATTGTTACTACATCAAGTTCTTGATTTTTGATTCATCAACATCTTAAGAACCTTTCCTACTGACTCCACTAGGGATGTTTATCTATGTGCAGTAAGAAGATTTACAACATTCTTAGAATTATCTTCAGTGTTTGCAAATTTCACTCTGTTAAGTGTTGTTAGTATTTCTTTTTGTTCTAGTCTAGAATTTATTGTAGAGGTGAATCCATTATTTTCAAGGTTTAAATATCAGTGCCTAATATATGTATTCTTCTCTATCTTGAAGAGTTTTATTTAGATATTTAAATATAGAGGGTACTAGGTCTTCTTTTTAGAAAGATCCATCTAAAGAGATTATCCCTATGTTAAAAGCTCCATCCAAAAGGAGACAAGTGTGGAAGCTTATCATAGGCCAAAAATTAGGCAATCAAGTAAGATTTGAGTAGTTTATCCCCCATTACATTTACCCCATTTTCTTAAATATCCCTTTGGTTGAAGGATATCAGAGTGCTTTAGACAAATATGAGCTCCTTTTAAGTCAAGCCCCTTCTCCCCAAAGAATCCTTTCTCTTCCTACTCGACCATTAAGGCTTCATTATATTTTTCCTCCTTTAAGCCCTCCTCATAGTATTGATTTTTAGTCATCCCCTAGTTCATATTAATTTTTAGATTCAGAGATGGGAGACCATGATTTGAGAAGGAGGATGTTTAATGTAGGCAAAGATAATGATGGAGAAGAAGATCAAGGTTTGGCTAATAGACACAGACCATTTGTGATCCCAAGGTTTAGACCTATCAACTTCAATGGTATGCCTAGTTTCCTTAATGAGGTTCCCATCAAAGTAATAAATATATTGCCTAAATTTCAAGGGAACAATTCCATGTTTGAGGAATAACATTTGAAATCCTTAGTGAATGTTATTCAAGATTATGATATAGACCTAGAATATGTGTGCATAAAAATCTTTGTGAACACACTTGAGGAAGAGGCTCGAGAGTGGTTCAAATCCCTCCTTGATAGATCCTTAGACACATGGCAAGATATGATTGATGCATTTAAGATGTAATTTGATGATAATATTGATCCTAGATTCTTGCTTGCCAAATTTAAGAGCCTTAAGAAAAATTCTAATGAATGTGTCAAGGATTTTAATTCTCGATTCAGTAAGGAATTGAGAAGGCTACCAGAGGAAATTAGGCCTAGTGGTGCCACTTCTTTGATTAAATATTATGATGGATTTGATAAGAAGGCAGCCTATTATCACAAAGATAAGCCTCCCACAAATTTGAGGATGGCCTTCAATTTGGCTATCCAAATAGAGAATAACATCAAAGTTATGGGCAAGCCTTTGAACAAGAGTGTTAATGTCAAGCTATTGAACCCTAAAAATCCCCAAGCCTCCCACAAGAGTGTAGATTTAGAGGAAAATATAAACACCCTAGCCACTATTGTGAAAGAAATCTATTACAGGTTGGCCAAAGTAGAAAAGGAGCTGTCTTAGGGTTTCTCTAACCATGATGATAGGAGGGACCACAAGAGGGAGGAAAGAAATCATCCTAGAGATCAGGTTCAAGGTAGGCCAACTTTACAAGGTAGGAATAATGACAAGGGAAAGGGGCTTACAAGGGATGACAAGCATGATAGAAACTAGAACCAGGGAAGTGGAAGGGAAGTACCGAATCCTTTAGTTGTAAAGGTTAATGTAATTGATTTTGATATCAAGTGGTGTGATAAGTGTTTCTTCCCTCATCCCCCATGCATCACAAATGATAATGATGGTCAAGGTGTAGAAGGATTTGAGTCTATATCTAATGAAGATGATATTTAAATTATTGATTTCCAAGAGATGGAAAGTTACTCCTTCCAAGAGGAATTTATGAATGCATCAATTGTTCTTGACTATGAAGACACTCTAGCCTATGAATGTTTTACTCTCCAAATTAGTGAACCAGATGTGATGGTTACCTCTCCATCTATAGATCTAATGAGTGCTACTACTACTTAGGCATTTTGGAAAGCATGTGAAAAGGTAAGGGTCCCAAACCTAGACTTCATCTATGAGATAAACATGATGTATGAATATGCATTACCTGTTCATGATTTTGAGTTTCTAAGATCAATGATGAAATAAAAGTAAGGAGATTCACCTCCATCAGTTGAGGACTGATAATTGATGATCCATGCAAAAATTACTCAAGAGAAGTAGTAAAATCTGAGGAGTAAAGATCAAAATTCTCCTCTAAAATATAAAGACTCTACTACCCCTAAAGTAGAGACTAAAGAGAAAGAATCCAAAGGGAGTAAGGAGGCCCAACATTCCACCAAGCTTGGTTCTGCAGCCTATAATGTTATGCCAAAAAGTACCTAGGCTAAAAATAAAACTCATCTATTATCCAGTATTCTAAGAAGGATGAACATAGGAAGCCTTCCTTGAAAAGTGAATTTAAGAATGTGGGTTCGCCTACTTATCTCCCACTGACTCTTGAGGGGTGTATCCTAAATGAAAGTATCACTAGTCTACCTGCTAATAATCCTTTGCACAAATATAGTGTTTGTGAAATGGCCCATGTATTGAGTTAATTAAAGGTCATAATGCCCTTTGTGGAATTACTTAGAATTATAGAGCATAGGAAAAGAGCTTTTGAGTATTTAGGATTCATCGAGAAAGTTACTACCAATGAGATTGTTGAAGTTGAACATTCTCTCACTTTCCCTATGGAAAGTGAGAACACCTCAGAATCTCCTACACATCATCTAGAGGTATATTTGGGAATAACATTGGTAGAGAGTTAGATGTATGTCAACCCATTCTATACCACCCTACTGATTAATGGATTAATTGTCCATAACTGCATGTTTGATTCTGATGCGTCTTGTAACATTATGCCACCAGTGATGTTGAATGAAATTTTTATAAGGATAACTATAGTGTATGGATGATGCCTCACCATAGATTCCAAAGAAGTACCTATTATTGGCATGGTTAAAGGACTGATGGTGTAGCTCATACAATACCCCAGTAAGTTACTGAGTATGGATGTTGTTGTTGTATATTATTTGCCAAAATGGGTTATGTTGCTATCTAGAAAGTGGGTTGCTAGTATTAGGGCTAGTGTTCAGATGGACTTGTCCTATGTCACTCTACCTTTGGATGGGAAGATGGATTGCATGAATAGGGAGCCATAAATGTGTCATGTCCTAGAAGATCCCAAATACTAGATGAATGAAGTATTGTATGTAGATACTAACATTGGAAATTTTGTGGGGAGTGTTGAGTACAAGGAGCTACCTCCTAAATTTTGTACTATAGATGAAGAATCCATTTGGACCATGCATTTTTATGGAGCATGTTCAAGTATTAGAAATGGAGTAGGTGTTGTCTTCTATTCCCCTAATGGCCAAGCTTACAGATACTCTTTCCAATTATCTTTTGAGTGCACTAACAATATTGTAGAATATGAAGCACTCTTGATAGGCCTTTAGATCACCCAAAAATATGGACTAAAAAGGTTGCTGGTTAAGGGAAATTTAGAATTAGTGGTGAAATAGGTTTGAGCTATTTACACCATGAAATAAAAAAGACTAAAGTGATACCAAAATGTTATATGGACTACTTGGAATGGTTTGATGCTTTTAACATATAATATCATGCACGTGATTTTAATCAAGTGGTAGATATGCTTGTAAAGAGGGCTGCAGAGTTCAATGTCAGACATAGAAATCCCTCTTGTGAGTATGAGGTGGAGGTAATAGTAAGGCCTTATATTTCAAATAACATTGATCATTACCAAGTTTTTGATGATGATGATCAAATAAAAAGGTTTCTATGTTGTATAGATGAGTTTGAAGGAACCATCATAGATCTGGACTCCATGATACAGGTATGTGATGGAAAAGAAACCTAGTTTGGAAAAGAAGTTATCTAGTTGAAGATTAATACTATCCCTAGAGGATTGGTTCGTCTTGAAGCATCCTTTGATGATGCTGACAACTTTAAAACTAGAAATTTTTCTTTATCAAAGGATGTGACTGAGATTAACATCAGGACCAAGGACAATCCAAAGAAGATCTATCTTGGTACTCACCTAAGCAATAAAGAGAAGGAAGCATTTATCAATATTTTGATAAAATACTAGGACTATTTATCATGGTCATGTTCAAAGTTGAAGGCTTATAGGGAGGATTTATTCTAGCATGTTATCCCCCTCTATCCTGGTATGAAACCATTCCACCAAAAATAATGGCCTATAAATCCCATCTTGGCCACCAAGATGTAGGAAGAACTCAAGAAGTTAAGGGATGGTAGGATTATTCAACCCATCAGGTATTCATTGTGGGTGGCTAATCTAGTCCCTGTAAGAAATAAAAATGGAGACATCTAGCTCTATGTTGATTTTTGGAATTTAAACAAGGCTTCACTGAAGGATAATTACCCATTGCCTACTATGGAAAACATGCTCCAAGATGTTAATGGTTCTGAGCTATTATCAACTCTAAATGGCTTCTCTAGTTACACCTAAGTAGTAGTGAAGGAGTCTGAAAGGTTAAAGACTTCTTTTACTACCCCATGGGGAACCTATGTGTATGTCTGAATGCCTTTTGGCTTAATGAATATAGGTGACACCTTTTAGAGAGCAATGGATGTAGCCTTCACTGGGTTAATCAACCAATTTATTTTAGTCTATCAGGATGATGTTATAGTGTACTAATAAAAAAAAGATGACCACTTGGGGCACTTGGAACAAATGATTATTAGATGCAGGGAGTTTAGGATCTCCCTCAACCCTAGGAAGTGTCATTTTGGAGTACAGAAGGCAAAGATACTAGGACACATTGTGTTTCAACAAGGTGTAATGATAGATCTTGAAAGGGTAGAGGCCATTGATAAGGTACCCCATACCATAGACCAAGAAAAGTATTCAATCTTTCTTTGGCCAAATTAACTTTATTAGGAAGTTTGTTTCCAATTTTATAGAGATTACTCTGCCCATCACTTAAATGTTGAAAAAGGATAAAACTATAAAGTGGGAGGAGAAGGCTACCCAATCATTTTAAGACATCAAGGCAACTTTAAAAAATACCCTAATGCTTGTTAGTCCTGACTATAGAAAAGATTTCTATATTTTTTCATTTGCCTCCAAACATACTATTACTGCAGTATTGCTCCAAAAGAATGAGAAGGTCATGAGTAGCTAATTTCCTTTTTAGCAAGGCATTGTAGGGATCTGAGCTGAACTATAGCATAATGGAAAAATAAGCCTTTGCTCTCTTAAAGGTTGTCAAATAGTTTAGATCCTACATTTTGAGTTCCAAAATTATAGCCTATGTTCCTCACACTATGGTGAAGGACATCTAATTTAGAATGAAACTATTGACAAAAAATGTTGATGGGTTAACAAACTTTAAGAATATGACCTAGAGATACAAATTGCTAAGTTAGTCAGGGGCATAGGTCTCACCAAGCTAATGACTGAAACCAACTTACAAGTTGTAGAAGTGAATAATGTAGAAGGGGTTATTGATAGCCCTGAATCAAAGTATGCCAATATCCATGGTACAAAGATATAGTCTATTATTTAAAGACCTTGAACTATCCTCTCCATTTAAACAAAAATCAAAGGAAGACATTAAAGTTAGTATCCCAAAAATACATTTTGTTACAAGATGATCTAGCTTGGAGGAACCTGGATGGTGTCCTCTTGAGGTGTTTAGTGGAACATGGGATTACTACACTAGTTACAAAATTCCATAGTGGTGTGTTGGGTGGTCAATTTTCTCCTAAAATCACTGCACACAAGATTTTGAGGGCAGGTTATTGGTGGCCCACACTATTCAAATATGTTGTTGTTATGGTAAGGAGATGTGAAGAGTGCCAGTGATTTAGTGAGAGAATGAAAGTATCCAGATCACTTCCCCTACAACTAGTTTCTATTGAAGGACCTTTTAGGGAGTGGGAAATGTACTTCATGGGTGAAATATCAGATGCTTCAAGTTCTAGTCACAAATGGATCTTAGTGGCCACTGATTATTTCACAAAGTGGGTTGAAGCAATCCCTACCATAAAATCAACCCACTAGGTAGTCATTGACTTCCTTTTGAATAATGTGATTTATCAATTTGGAGTGCCAGTTAAAATTATTTGAGACAATGCCATGTAATTTAGAGCCAAACAATTATTTTCATTGTGTGATGATTATGGGATTGATCTAACATATGCCTCTAATCACAATCTGTAAAGAAATGGGTAGGCCAAGTCTAGTAACATGAATCTATTGAAGATTATTAAAAGGACTCTAGATGCCAATAAAAGGAAATGGGGTGAGTAGTTGAAGTTTTCTATCTGAGCTGACAGGTTGAATCCTACAAGGTCTATTGGAAGAAGCCCCTTTGAGCTTGTTTATGGAGCTCAAGCTATTTTACCCCTTAACCTATAGTTACCCACTTACTAATTCATGCAACAGATAGTTGAAGATAAAGAAGAAATAAACCACTATGAGGAAAGAATCAACCAGATCATAGAGTTTGATGAATCTCATAGACAAGTTCATGAAAAGCATTTAAATTTCAAGGAGAGGCTCAAAAATATTTTTGACAAGAAGGTCACCCTGAGAGCCTTTCAAATTCGTGATTTTGTCCTACTCTGGGATAACAGACATGAAGACAAAGGAAAACATGGTAAATTTGATTCCCTATGGATGGGTCCCTACACCATTGATTATCAAATAGGGAACCATACATTTTATCTTAGAGATATTGATGGAGAAATATTAGAGCTGCCAATTAATGGCAGACACCTCAAGCATTTTTTGGATTGAATCCATGCTAGTTTTTGTAAAAATGTACATGTTATAAGTCCGTTTGTATTTTATTTCCCTATTTAGGGTTATGTTTATACAGTTTGTGTCTTTTCATTTCCTTATTTATTGTATTTGGATGCCTCTTTATAACTCTATTAAACCATGGTGTGTTTTACCTTGCCTCTATTACAAAATTCTTTGACTCCATGGCCTAATGGATAGGCATTCAATATGGTGTTCTATATGTACCTACTGGGGGTACCTGTCCGTAAGAAAGAGCCTGTGTTAGTGCCTAAAATTGCATTGGGGTAATTGGACCCTTGTTAATAAAATTCCTAAGTCCAAATTGGGTTTAGTATCAATGTTTAAGTCACTAGCCCCAATCTTGTCTCTATGTTTTCCTTTGAAAAGTCAAGTTCATGTTTATGATGTCTCAAGTCCTTTGTCTTGTTTTTTCCTGGTAAAAAGTTTAGACTTATTTTCATTAGACATTTTGTCCACTTCAAAAGCTCTAAAATAATTTCATACCTTGTCTTTTAGTCTTAAGTATTTTTGGATCATTTGTCTCAAACTTTTTGTTTGTGACAAGAAGTCCGATGGGAACTTGCCTTTCAGATGATTTTCCCACACAAAAATCCCAAAGGATTTTTAGGGTCATCTTTCCCTTATAAAATCTTTGAAGGAATTTTTCCTTTGGGCATTTTTCCTTTGCAAGATTCCCAAAGGGCACCTTTGAAGGGTCATTTTGCCTCTGCAAAATGTCAAAAGGATTGTTTCCTTTGGGAACTTTTCCCTTGAAAAATTCTTGAAGGATGTATATAAATTTTTTGAAGGGTAATTTCTAAAGATGAAGGACATTTTCTATAGTTCTAAGGGAATTATATGGTTCGACCAATGGTTTCATGGTGGGATGATTCATAGTGAGAAGATAGAAATGCATCCAAGTCTCCTTCAATACATTGATTTGCTGACTTATGCTCGAAGAAGAAGTGTTCCAAGGCCCTAGATGAAATTACCATGTGGCATATTCAGTGTGTTTTGGTGACTGAGGTGAGGAATAAATCAATGACCCAAATGAAATACACATGGCTATCTCAGGGGGATACTAAGACTATTTTTGAGGGTCAGAAGGATCTCACACCTTTCACTATGTCAAGAAGGATGGTACAAAGGTAACAAGTGGCCACGATTTTGAGATTACATATATGATGGACATGTGGTAGGTTCTCAAGGCCTTATGAGCTTTGAGCCCTTTATAAAGATTTCCCCACATAAATTTTGGTGGGAAAGGTGTAGAAAGTCTCTAGGGCTTGAATGCTCAGGTTTTTGAAATAAAGTGATGCCACATGGTAGCTCTTTGAGGTCTTTTAGATTTTGGGCCCTTTTTGAAGATTTCCTCACTTTATTCTTAGTGGACAAGTTTTAAAAGGTCTATGAAGGCCCAAACACCTAGATTTGTAAAGTTAAATGATGACATGTGGCATTCTTACATCCCATGAGGATCTCGAGGTACATTGTACCATACACCAAAGGAAATAATGAGTGAAAAAGTTTAGGAGTCCATGAGGGCCTACAAAGATACCATAATGTATTTTTGCTTATATTCATCCATGTGTTACAAGGAGAATTATCTGGCATGAAGGAAATTTTTGTCCCTTCTCGCTCCTTTTTGAAAGAAGCTCAAGTGACTTAAAAAGGGTAATTGGTAATTAGCTGTTATGCTTTTAAAAATTAATTAAACTCCTAATTTAAAAATGAAAAGGGTAATAGCTAAGGCATTTGCCTTCATTTTCATTTACCTTTTACATTCAAAGCTTCTATTTGTGTCTTTGATCTATTTGTGTGCCTTAACTACGTGCAACGTAAAAGAGTGACTATAGTGAATTCTTCATGGATTTTCAACTTCAATTATGTGCAACCCTTAGGATTAACAATAAGTCTTCTTTTATCTCCTTGTGTTGTGTTATTTAAGAGGAGTTTAAAGGTATTTTAAGGGTTTTTTGAGTGAGGTTTTTTTTCAAATTCAAAAGTATTGCACTAGAGAGTTAGGGAAAAATGGTGGCATTTTCAACATCTAGGAAGAGAAACATTGTCTCCATCTTGGATGGAATCAAAGATACAGATGTTCAAGGGTTAAATTTTATGTCCTTATTGAATTTATTATATTAGCCAAACCCTATTTTAGTTGTTTCCAAACTTGGCATGAGTTACATTTCCCCTACAACAACATTCCCCTTGGCTATCCCATACCCATAATTAGTTATTGCATGTGCTCAAGTATATCAACCAGACACTAGGACCATTGTTGATGATAACCATTTGATTTTTTGCTCTTTCACACCTATGGCCCTCAACACCATGCTCATGATTCCTCCCTATCCTGAAATTATTACACTCTTCCTAGAGGAATGCTAAAAAAATGTGGAGAAGAATGACAAAGCAATTTAGGACATTGTCAACACCTGCGAGATAGCCAAGAAAAGGCAAAAGGTCTCCAGAATGTCCAAAAAACTAAAACTAGTGGAATTCAATTAATTTCCCCAGTACATCATTGCCATGGTAGTAAGATTTTATAGGACACTCACTATGGAGAAATTTTATCCTTAGATGTTGTTAATCTTAATCTACATATTGGAGTGACAGAAGAAGTTGGACTAGGCCACCATCCTAAGTGATAATCTGCACAAGCAGATGATGAAACTCCAGGCTAAAATCCATTCAAAAGAGGCATTCAAAAGTACTCTTTATATGTATTCATACCTTATGTATAGATTGGTTCACAATAGAACATTCAAGGGGCTCACCAGAAATCTTAGTGGGATGAGAGTTTATGAGATTTATCCAAAAATCACTCTGGATGGTATCAAAAAGATTATTTGCAAGGTCTACAATTATTTATTTAATACAATGATGAGTGTATTATTTCCTCTAATGAGCCTCAAAAAAATGTCCTAGGTGGATAGAGAAGTAATTGACAAGTATGGTGCCTCTTATATTCAATTCTAGACATTTATCTACATCAGAATAAGTGGTTACTCAGGGTCTCCATACAAATTACCAAGATACCTAAATGATAAGTTGGTAGTGATGTATTTGAGCCAATATATGGTGCCCTGACATGAGATGATAACTAAAAATAATATGAATAATCCCTTCAAATTTTTGGTTCAGATTGGGTACTATTCATGCCCTTCAGTTACTAAGGCTAAGAGATTGGAGTAGGAAATGGACCAGTATGTGATTGAAAAGATGCCACCTAGGCATAACTATGATATCAGATGGATAATAAACACATCAACCAATGTGATTCCTCATCAATCACATTATGAAGACATCTGGTCAGATTGCACTATAGAGGAGGCTATCATAAAATTGGATTATATGAGGATGACAGTGCAATAGGTTATCTCCTACAACATTACTCCCATCCCTAAGGACATGGTGGATGATAAAAGAACACTATATATAGTATATAATGAATCTAATGTTGAAGCTCAATCCATCTCTCAGCTAGACTTTACAATTAAGGAAAATGATTCTATTATGTGGAGAGCCATAGCTATAATGAGGAAAACCTTTAGGTGGTTGAAGGAACATGGAGTTAACCTTAGTTCTTGTGATACCCCTTCCCTTTGAGAGCTTAGACAAGTTCAAGAGCTAAAAGGTTTCCTCTCAAAATACAGTGGTGATCCTTCTACTCCACCACTAACAACAAAGGGAAAAGGAAAGTGCAAACTTGGTGATGTTGACTTCACCAAGCCAATTGATGTGGATTTGAGAACAACATCACAAACTAAGGTTGGACTATCCTTCTCAAAGATAACAATTCTAACTAGAAATTGGGATAAGATTATTATTGGGGAGGTTATATTGGCTAGTGCTACCCTCATATCCATATTAATAGAGGGAACCCCAATAATGCCAACCATTCTATTAACCATCCCAATGTCTAATCTAGATAATGTTCCACCTACTCCACTTGCACAACAACCAGAGGTTTCCCCTCCCCCAAAGATATATTCAAGGAAGAGAGGAGGTGATGATGAAGGAGAGTAGCCCAAGAAAAAAATAATTAAGAGGGCTTTGCAACTTTCAAGTGGATTTCCTATGAAGAAGGAGGTTATGTTTAAGGACCTACCTTCCAAGGAACTCCCTATAAAAAGGAAAGAATATCAGTTCTCATATGCCCAAAAGTTAAGGGATATGAGTGATGATGAAGACTCAGATGAAATAAGGCCCATTTCCAAGGTGATAAATAAGTAACGTGTGTTCACTCCTCTGTAAGTGATAATTGGGCAAAAAACTCCAAGGGAAATGCCCTAGACCCCAGTGAAGGTCCTAATGATGGGTTTATTTGTAGAAGAGGTTCCCTCGATAGTAGAAAGTAAAGGTAATGAGGAAGATATTCTAACCTCAAATGATCCTTTATATTTTGATGATGTTATATAGGTTAGAGTTGAGGTGACCACACAAGCTTAGGAAACTCAGGATAGGGAAGCAGTCTCATTAGATACATAAACATTTGTTAAAAATGTCATCACCCAATCATCAGGCCAAGGTGATTAAGGTGGAGCTGAAGAGTTGAACAAACCTGATGAAAAAGCCTAAATAGAACTAGAGTAGGATGTTTAAGTTATCACTGATTCTAAAGTGGTGGTTGAACATAGAGGATTACTGATAGCTTTGAACATATCACAAGATGTCCCTTCCCCTCTAAATGTGCCAAGTTTAGCACTAGAGGAGAAGGCAAGTATAGAGGAAGGTGGGGGAGAAAACCTAAAAATGGGTACCCCCACCCATGTAAAAACAAATAAGGAATTAGATCACTCAAATAAAGATGTTGAGGAGGGTACTTATGGAAGTGTTACTTTAATTAAATTACCATGAAGTCTCCTTCCTCACATCAAGGTCCATGATCCAACCCATAATAAAGGTCTTAAGGCCACGATTGGTGAAGAGTTTCCTGAAGGAAACAAGGAAATCACCATAGCCTCTTCCATACCTAAAGCTCAAGAAAATAAAGAAGGTGAAGTGGCTACGTAGAATTATAATTAGTCAATAGAATAGGGGAGATCCATTGAAAGGTTGCTCAAAGAGAATCACCATCTCAGGTCAAAATTTGAAGTTCTAAAGCAGATAAAGCTGAACCTAGAATGGGAACATAGAGCAAACAAAGGTGGTGAGGAGCTGAAGAGTGATAAAGAGATTGAATAGTTTGTGCTAAGTCCATATCCCACTCCTATGGCACTTTCCACATCAAGCACTCTAACGACACCACATTTACTATCTTGATGCTAACATCAATGTCAACCATGTCAATGGGATTCTAGACCAGGCCCCTTTTTTAGGTCAAAGAACATGTCAAGGAGAAAAAGGACATTATAAACAAAATTTGGGAGATTGACATAATGAAAATCACTCAAGCGCATAAGGACAAACCCTTCAAGAAGGATAGAATGCATTTAAGGACCAAATTCACCACCATAAGAGAAAGGAATGTGGAGATAGCTATTCCCCTACTAGATACTTTGAAGAAGTATGCTCCCCTTGAGATTTACACTATCTACAATTATAATCTAGGGTATCCATCAAGGAATGAGATAAAACATAGCTCACAAGTTTTGGTGAGCATGGTTGCCCATATAATGGAAAAAGACAAAGCCACCATGGAGGAGTTGAAAGTAGAAAACTAGGTTATGATCTAGTACTTGTAAAAGTTATTGAGTGAGCCTAAGGTAGTAACTCCAATTGTAAGTGGTGCTCATGTTTATCTCCATCTCTCATTTGCATCGTATGACTCTAGCTAGATCGATGATTTAAAGACCAGAGGATGAGCAACATAAAAGTGGAAAGAAGACTTAGGCACTATAGATGAAGAAATAATTAACTCAACATTTAAATTCTTGAAAAACATAGTGGATAGTAAAAGGGAGTGTGATGCATAAATGTTTTTCTATGAGGCAAATATCAAGAAGTGGGAAGAAGTCCAATGAAATAAGGATGAGGTATGTAATATGGGCATAGGCACTTTGATCATGGAAAAAATCATTTCTCCAAATGATCACAAAATTCCCAAGGAATGTCAACTGGCAATCAAGCATCATCTAATGATGCTCAAAGATGGCATCTTTGATTTGAAAGGAGAAGAGTAGTCCTTCAAGATTGAAACAAAGGAAATATATGTTGTAGTAAAAAAAATGGTAAGATTCGATGGTGAAAATGATTTGGAGGAAGAAGAGATACTCAATTCTCTAAAAAACCTCATTGATGCATTATAAGAGTCCTTCGATGTTGAGAAAATAAAGCAGTTAGTGTCACTTGAGAAGTCTTGTGACTAACTCAAAAGACCTCATCAAACGTAAGTAAACCATGCTTCAAAATATTGCTACCTGGATTGAGGAATATCAAGTGAAGTTCAAATACCAAGTAGGTCTAGACCAAGGTAATCTCACCCCCATACTTGAAGAATATACCAACTTGGTGAAGGAGTCTATTATCCAAATCGACTCTGGAACATAACTAGATATTTCATTTTCTTTTGAACTAGCATCAATTCTCTCTTCATTTCTCTCCCTTCTCCCCTTTTTCTCCTTTCCTGCTAGGAAACCATTGTACTTCACCCCTTAGTGGCATATCCCTTTCAAAGTTAGTTTTTATGTAACCATGGGAATAAGAAAGGGAGGTTTTTGTTTGTTATGCCAGAAGACAAAGGTTTGTTTTGTCCTTTGTGGGATCATCCTCCACATAGATAATTGAAAATATTTTATCGTAGTGGAGGATAAAGCTTGCCATCATCACAAGATCATGAGCATAATTGAGGAATAATGTTTGTTATAAGGTCTAATAGACTCCAAGCCCATGAAGGAATCTTCTAGTTGGAGCATATTTAGGAATGTGGTTGGCTTAGCGCAATTGTATAAGCAAAGGGGGTATGCCCCTTTACAATGGTTGGTTAAATTTTTGAGTCAAGAGCTACAGCCTCGAAGAGTTCTCAATGTGTAATATTCCTAGTGCCAAATTGATTTCTGATGTAAAATCATTTGTAAGCTTTGAGAGCATTATACATGTCTCCTTTTTATATAATTTTCTTGCATGGTGTTAATCTGTTATATTTTTAAATACACATTGTATTCATTTCCAATTCAATTGATAAATGAAATCTACTCATTGTTTCTATTCTCTTTCCATTGTTGAAGTACAATGCCATGTTTTACATGCTTAGTTGATTAGTGATCTAATGTATTTATCTTTATGGTAGTCATTTAGAGTGTATATACAGATTGTAAAATACTTTCTACTTTGAGATTTGGAAACAGGGTGTTGATATCCCTTTAAAGGGTAGTCTCGGGCTTACAGATTCAATTAGGAGTTCTTGAAGGATATCATTTGTGCATGATTTTAGTTTCATTTTTTTTAGATATATGGTACATTTGCTAGTAAATGTGACATAACAGTTGATTTTAAATTCTTTGTGCTCATCTATTAACCCTCCACTTAAATTTATATTAACTAATAATCTTATCTTACCCTTCATATAACATGCCCTTACATTTTCAAAGTGTTATTTACTTGTAAATGCATAAATATTATATACTCAACATGTGTTTGCATTTTGTGAATTAAATATTAGCATTGAAACCTCTTATTCAACCCTCTATTATTGAAGATTCTTTAGAATGTAAGTTGCAATCAAATTCATATTTGTCTTTAGTAGCTTGTGTTTGGCCTAGAATATTTGCTCATTCTGTGTGACAACCCTTCCTTTGTGTATTGAGCAAGTTTGGTTGTGTTTTGGTCAGATTTGTATTCTATTGTGATGATAATCCCCATGGAGATTGAATTGTAGAATCTCTCCATGTGAGCGAGCTACCCCTTAGGTCCTCTCACCTTAGTTTAGGTAGAGCCAGAAGTAGCAGGGAATTGGTCATACCCTTTATAGGTGCCTCCCAGTCATTTTATTCATTCAGTCCAGTCTTGACGTCAAACCCTTCTCCAACTACAATGACATATTAATTTTGTGTTCCATATTTTCTTGCCATTTCTATCAAGTGTGGAAGGCCGAGCGATAGAGGTGTACAACTAGGAACCAATAAGTTTTAAATCACATAATCATAACATCCCACAACCCATATTTTTCCTTCCTTTTGATTTTGATCCCATTGTTATTTTGTGTGTGTAGGTGTTCATTAAGGTTTCAAAGAAGAATAAGGTAAATAGTGACACAGAAGAATGATCAAAATCCCTTGAGCATACCTATAAAACTTGAGATCCTCCTTGTAGCATCCCTAAAAGTCTTAGGACCCTTGTCTTTGAAAGGACACTAACATAGTGCCTTGGACACTAGAATAATGTGCTACTATCCATTTGATCACACTTCTATTCAAAAGAAGTCTAAGTTATAGTTCAAGAACAAAAATATTCTATAGTTATTTCTAGACCTTACTAACCTTCCTATCATCTGATGATGCCTATTTCAGTCTAGATAAGTTAATTTTCTCATTGCAATTTATATTTTGGGTAAATAAATTTGATAGATCTATTTGTATTTATATTTTGTAACCAAACCTCTAATAACCTAAGATTTACACTACTAAATCTTAAATAGTTAAAATATTTGGTGAACCTATCTTATTTCAAATGTTGTTTCACAATCCTAGTTCCACCCTAGGGTTTGCATTTTCCATTTTTGTGAACTAAATTAGGGTTTATTAAATTTTAATTTTTCTTGATTTTTGAACATCCTAATTGTTCCATATCAATTACTTTATTAGGGTTTCACTAATTTAACATATCTTAAATTTTGTTTATAAACCCTTCAAACCCTAGATCTGCTTACTAGGTCCTCACTCAAAAAATTAACCCTAAGGTTTCAAGTAAAATTATGATTCATTTCCTATACATTGGGCTGAATATTCCACATATTTACAAATATATATATGTTAGATTATTTCCCCACTGTTTGCCTATTAATCATTTTTTACATTCTCTTCTATGGAAAATTTAAAATGTCTTCTAGGAAACCTCTTACCTCTCATCCAATTGACCAATTTTTATAATTTTCACATAATTATACAAATGAATGGACCAAATTTTAGAACTGTACATTAACACATGCTAATGAGCATGATTTCATTTATAATGATGGTGATGATTATTATTTTAATGATGGATATGATGATTACTATGAACATGACAATGAAAGTGTGGATGAGGATATATTAGATGCACCTTCTTTTCCTTCTCCTCTCTCTTCCCCTATTTATAAAAACCACATTAACAACATAAATCTAAAATATCCCCTTATAGCTAGTGCTTTGTTTGATTGCAATCCTAGTTTTTAAACCACTTTTACTACATCCTTATTTTAACTAAAGTAATACAAGAACAATAAAAATAATTTTCCTTTTCATGGTTCATGTAATATTATACATGATCCTAGCATAAAAAATCAAAATGCACATTCTTTACCTTTCTCA
The DNA here is from genome assembly GCA_037957365.1 of Torreya grandis. NCBI lineage: Eukaryota > Viridiplantae > Streptophyta > Pinopsida > Cupressales > Taxaceae > Torreya > Torreya grandis. The sequence goes on from JARHVA010000662.1 coordinate 4,440,757, forward strand.
ATTCAATTCAAAAAATCAAGTACAAATGAAGTTACACCTTTTATAGTTTCACAAACTAAAGTAGATGATGTTATTTTGTCACTTTTTTTACATTTCAAGCTCAACATACTGATTGTATGAAAAATACACAAAATTAAAATCTCTCTAACTCTACTACTACATGTCATAATGTGCCAAATGAAAATATGATCACTAATTATTCTACCCTTGAATCCATTATCGAAAATAATTATAATACATGCATTCCACTCATAGATAGTGAAGATACACATTACATTCCCCTACACATGATGATATGTTGCGTAGTAGTAAAAAGCTAAAATCTTCTTCTACTCCTATTTCTAAGCATGAAAATGATAGTTCTTCTACTCTTACCTCTACAAGAGAATTAAGTTATGATTTTGATGAAACTTGGAATAATAATTACTACTATGAATTTAGTGATGAAGATATTGAAATCGATTGTCTATTAAATGCTAGTTCAAATGATAATATGTCTTCAAATAAACACACATTAACTTATAATTATGTTCATCATTTACATGATTTATATTTAAATGATAAAAAGGTGTATTATATTCCATTAGCATATGATACTACATTACCAACTAATAATATAAGTGATACCAATGAATATCCCTCACCCCCTTACTACATTAGAACTCATTTCTCATCCTAACCTCCATGAGGGTGATATCTAATTTCCCTCTCACTAGGTCCAAGCTATCAGCCCTCCAAAGGCTATAATTAAAAAACCAAAAGTCCTTGATGCAATGTACTAATGGCTAAAATTAATAATAAGATTCAAGAATTAAATGAACCTCTTGATGATGTTAATATACCTTCACAAGAGGTAATATATTTGATGCATGTTATGGGTGATTTACAACAACAAATAAACTAGATCACATAAGAAATTAAAGCATACCCCTATTGGCTTGATTCCAATTCCATCCATCGAAATCCTATCACATGTAGAATGTTCATGAAAAAGTTAACAAAGTAGTTTTAGATACCAATATTATTGAAGTTCAATGGATACAAAGATCCATATGTTCAACTCAAAGCTTATATAAATCCTATGTCACATGCCATTGGAATGTTGATCCTTTTACATACATTTCCTCAAACTATAGAGAGTGAGGAATTAAATTAATTCCATCATTCAATCCCCAACAGTTTGCTCCATACATACAATGAGTTAGAAGAAGTCTTTCTCATGCATTATATTCAGAATAAGGGATCTTGAGTCACATATGAGAGGTTACCTTCACTACACTAGGGTGAGTCAAAAATAGTAAATGATTACATTCTATGATTCAAATCTTGCATGCAACAATTGATCTACTAGCTGGTAGATTTAGAGGTACAATACATATTTGATATCGGTCTCATTTTCCCCCTTAAGGAAAAAATATTATATGAGACATCCAAATCATTTTGACATCTATGTAACACATATATGGCATTAGAGAAGTTGAGAATAGTTAAGACACATTCAAAGATAGACTTGGGTTTAGGTCTCTCATAGGCACAATCATCCAATATGGTACAAATACCCAATACATAGATACCTAAGGAAAAAGTGGAAATAACCACCAAGAAAGATAAATATAAATGCAAATATCCAATTCACAAAGCATCTCCTACAATGAATAAATCACATAACACCAATAGTGGGGATATACTTTTCTCAGACAAAGATAGGCCTCATGATGTATTATTGACATAACTAGATACTTCCTACTCAACATCATCAAACACATCACTTGAAAAGAATAATAAAAAAACCATATTGTAATTATCACATAATCAATGGACATTGGGACAATAACTATTATGCACTCAGAGATTGTATTAACCAATGTGTTGACAGAGGTATTATAACACATAAGAGGCATCAAGATCTCCTTCTCCACACTCTCATAGATCACACTCCTCTATGAGTGAGTTATCCTAGTATGTTCCTTTTAAGGATCCATTGATTACTCATCACATGATCCATATGGTTTCTAGGACACCTACTTATGTGAGATCTCATGCACCATAAATTCAATAGCAATGGAAACCATTCACATAGCTCAACCTACTTATAGAAACATGGTAAAAAAATGGAAAGAAACTCAACCACCAGCGTCAACATGACCATCAATTAATATATTTGGTAGAGGTCAGAGCACAATGTCAGCATAACCACTGATTAAAATATTTGGCAGAGATCATAGAGATAAGATCACAATATCAGCACAACCACCAATTAAAATATTTGGTAGAGATCACATAGATTAGAGCATAGTGTTAACATGACCACCAATTAAGATATTTGGTAGAGATCAGTTAGATTAGAGCATAGTTTTAGTATGATAGCTAATTAGTATAATTGCTATAGAATATACTCATTTAGATACTAATAGTGCACCATGAGCAATATCAATTCCAGAGTCTACTTATACACCTACACATCATGAGAAGTATGGTAATTTGTTTACTCTACCTTTAGGGTTCAGATAGTGCAAGCCATAGTTATATGATAAACACTCATCTATACTATGATGCTTATAAAACAACTACACTAACAACTAACATTCCTAATCCAATATACATATCTACTCAAGCATATATATACATATGATAAATAAATTAAAATTACTTAACCAAACAAACACATGAGTAATACATATAATCAAACACTTAATAAAGTAAACAATGCCATAAATCAAAATGTTAAATCTCAATAATTGGAGCTTGGTCACTAGGCCAGCCTTCTCACTCTCACTCTCACTCTCAGATACATACACACTAGAGCTAGATACTCATGCACCTCATCTAGATCTAGATCAAGACCTATGTCTCCATGTTCTATCCCATAACACATCCACCTTAGTCAAAAAATATCCATGCTCTCACTGTAAATGAATATAGTCATCCATGATCCTACTACCTACCCCACATAGAACATCAAGTGTGGGTACATCTCACCTGTAAAACTCAACACATGCCTTATCTCTATCAATAACTACTCTCCTACATGTAGTGATGGCAATGGAGGCTCGATAAAAAATGTGGGAATGAACACCTAAAACTCTTATGGCCCTCTCCACTAACCCATCATCCATGAAATAATTAGGGATATATTATGTTAGCTCTAATAGTGCAGCCTCAATAATGGTTTCTCAATACTTGTCATTTCCTAGACCTATGCACACCAAAGTAGGGCATTATATATCTATTCAATAACTTAAATAATAAAATAAATCAAACATATAAATCTATAATAATATACCCTCAACTAACCTAATGGTCTCTACATATAACACATCCTCCTCGAACCCCATTTCCTAAAAATAGTGGTGGTCACCTATGTCATCCCCACTATAATATGAAGGCATTGGTAGACCCCACATCATCCACATTAGGTATATCTATCACCAGATCTCACTCTATCACTAGAATTAGAGCTAGGTTAACCATATATGGTCTCAATCTATTTCTTGGCCTAATTGGGGCTCAAGAACTCCTTAACCATACCCATGGTGTGGGTGGCACATCCTGAGAGACACCAAACCATCGTGTCACTTGTTCATACTAGAATCTCTCAAAACACTAACCCAACGGTCATACAACTAACAACTAACTCAACCCATCTCAATTGAATTCCATCCTCAGGCCATCCTTGAAATGACCTATAGGGTCTCCAAATAATATCTCTAGTTATCACCTAATATAATACCTAGAGACAGTGCATAGTGTTCCTCGATCACACAGGAGTTATGCCAATCCATATCTCTACAAACACCTATGGGTAGACCCAATATGTGTGTAGAAACCCCTTAGGTCTAGCCACTATAATGTGCTCATAAGCCTAATAATTAAATAATGTCGAAGATCCAATACCTCCACCATATAACTACTACATACAATGGTACAAATCGTAATACGAGTGGGCTAGCATGGTGTGACCCCACGAGTATATGACCCTGTACTCTTCTATATCCTACACAATGTCATGTATCATGTATGAAATAGATATGACACTATCATCCACAATGAAAAACGAATTTAGTAACATCATAAGAAAATTTTACAACCATGAAACATAAGCTGTAATGATCATCGATAATAAAACATCACCACAATTCCCTCAATGATGTGTCCTTGCAGGTCTGTAAAATACGTAGAGGCCTGATCTCTAGCTCTATCTCTAGTAACCTCTTATAATATATCCCATAGAATGGTAATGGTCACTCTTAATATATTATAGACATCCTTTAGAGTCACAATGATCTCCTTAGTGGGAAAACAAAACCTATAAGTATAAGCAATCTATCACTCTCACAAGGCAGTCATCATATGGCAATACCAGGGCATTGATGCAAGTGGTGCCACATAACCCAAACCATCCCTATCAATCACTACCCTCTCATCATCTATTAGGAGTATTCCATGTAAGAACTCCATCATCTAGTCACTTCAAAACTCCCTCATGTATACATATGCCTTTAAAACATAAAAAAATCTAACATTAACATCTCCAAATGACATAAACATGCAAAAATGATCATTAAACACAAATTAGAATAAAAAATTACAATTTTTAGTCCATTAGACACTAGTGTTGCCATCGAGATACTAGAACTAGATAGTCACATGGCCCTTATATGGTAGTGCGGTAGCCCAGGACACTAGTGCAGTCCTTGGGACACTACCGCTGCCATCCTAAAAAGGGCCCTAAACTATCTAAATTTTGCTAAAAATAATAGAAAGTCATTTTTTTTTCAAAAACAAAGAAAATGATAGGTTCCTTACTAGGATAACCTCCTCATTATCCTGGATGTGTGCCTCCACCTCCACATAGTGGGTCACGTTCTATCCTCATCTCCTGTACATATTTACTAGGCTCAAAACAACAATTCACTCAAGTCAAAAGGTTCAAATGAATTTCAAAATCAATCAATTTATCTATTTAAGCTATGTTTTATAATGTACCTAGAGGGGTATAATAATATAATGAATAATCCTACATGCATTAGAATATGGAGTGGGGTAGGTAAGAAATAGTATAAATATAGGGGCATATGATGTTAAGCATCGAAGAGTTATTTGTAATTAAGCCTAGCTCAAAGGAGGTAGCCCCCTTGAAATGGATTGCAATTCAGAGTTGTTCCTTCCATAAAAGGAATATGATTTAATATAGTTAGTAGTTGTCCTATTTTCCATATTACAACATACAGGTTTCTAACATTGGTATTAGAGCACTTTCTCAGGAAATTTTTTTCCGTTGCAGTTAGAGAGAGAGTTTGTCGTCAATGGCAGTATTCTAATTTGTAGTAATTTTGTTTAGTGTGTGCTTATCATGTATACGAGTGGGAATCTCTGCGGATAGCTCTAATTTTATGTGCACTTTCTAGGGCTATTAATATTTGAGATTAGAGAAGGAAGCATTTTCAATGATAAGGTTGGATCTGGCCATACATGCTCTTTTCTGCAGTCATGTAGTCTTACGCTTATAGAAATCCTAGTTGTCCGGTAGTATCTAGTACACAGAATTATAGTATATACGACTTGAGTTATGTGTGTTTTGTTGATCTTTAATTATTCGCAGTCAATATTTCAGTCTAAAGTGTGTTTTTAGTTGTCCCTTCTAATTATATCAGAGGTTATTTGTGTCTAAGTGTGATATTTTGTACTCACATCAAAACCAAAACAAAATTCTGTGGGATCACCTATTGTATCACCATTAAAGTCTGCGATATTTCTGGTGCATATACTATATAACAGTTACTGATTTCACACTGATTGGTGTTGGCTTTCATTTCATCAGATCTTTGTTGCATCTTATAATTGGTATCATCCACAATGTCAGACCTGTGCACAATATGAAAGGCTAAATATCTCCATGTGGCTGGCCTGAGAAGAGATTAACATAGAGATGATTTATAGTAGCAATGGTTGGGAGGCATATGCGTGGGGTTTTAGATCTCCTTTTAATGAGGTTGAGTTTGTTATTCACAACCCTGACATCGAAGAAAATCCTACTTGTGGACCAGTGATAGATGCGATTGCCAACGGCTCTTCCATCATCTTGATATGTGCCTCCTTTGTTCCTGCCAGCGCCTCAACGACTCCACTTTGTATTTGACTTGGCTCGGCCGCTCAACACTGGATCCATCACTAAGGATTGACCACTCGGCCAATGGTGTTGAATGGAATATCTTATCTGCTTTCCCAGACCGTTGACATCACTTCTTCCATCGCCACGGTTTTCTCACATCCAGTCTTGGTATTCTGTTTTGTTGCATGGTTTGTAACTTAGGGTTGGATTTATTTTAGTTTTTTCAAGTCTGTTAATTACTTTATATATGTTTCTCTTTTTTATTATTTCATCACTTAAAATCATTAGGTGTCAAGTTCTTTAGTTTTCAATTATATGTAGTATGTGTTATTAAGTATTTTGTTCTTTTGTTATTGTCATTAATCTATCATCTCTGTGTAATATCTTTGTCTTTTGTTTTTAAAGGTCATTATCATCTAAGTTGTCTCATCATGTGTTAGTGTTTTAATAAATAATTAATTAAATTTAAAAAAATATTAAGAAATCAAAAATAAAAAAATTGGTTGTATTGTTGTTGTTAGGTGTTAATTAGCTTTAGTGGTTAGTCAAATCATCAATAGTGTAATATTATTGTTAATTGTAGTTGGGTCTATTATGGTCAAGTTTAGTTGTTTTTGTTGAGTTTGTCTAGTTATGTTTTGGTCCATATTATTGTACAGATGCATTTTCAGTTGAAATCGATGTCCATTTGATTGTAATCATGGGGACTCCTATTTTCTCTGGAGGTAATTTCATTGTGGCCTTGACTCAACTTCATCAAATGAGGACCATATGAGAATATCAAGTAGCATATTAAGCACTCACCAACCACACTATAGGCTTCTCCGATGCCTTCTTCCCATGTTGCTTCATTAGTGGTATTAATGATACAATTCGACATGAGGTTGAAATGTTTAGTCCTCACACAATGATGGAAGTTGTGGGCTTATCCAAGCTCACTAAAAATCGCATCAACTGGAAACGTCTCCAAACAACAACCCCTTAGATGGCAAAATCACTAGAGCAAGCACTAAAAGTGCTCGAGCACTCCTCCAACGAGTCCATTCAAAAAACCACCATACTCGAGCAGACCCTAGATGAGCCCAAGTTGACAATCACAGATCCCAAGTAGGGAATCAAGGCTCTACCTCCCTCAAAAAACAATGATGAGGGGAATAACATATACCCTCATTTGGTTCACAAGGAAAACTATTTTATGTTCCTTTGTTCTAGATTTCAACATATGATTACCACGCTTCAAATCTTAGTGCGAGACTCTAACCTCCTGACTTACCTATCTTCCATTGAGGCTATTTCATATAGATCTCTCTATGTACTTACATCTCATGCTATACTGCTTGCATTCACACTATTCATGTCCATGTTCATATCCCACCATCAACGAAAGAAGTGGAAGCATAAATGAATGCATGATAGAGCTTCTATCTAGTCTTCAACTTATTTTTGGTCTAGATTTCATTTGGTCCTCCTATTTATTATCATGTTTTGATGGTGAAACATATTTAATCGCAATGGAATGTAATGTTCCTAGAGGGGTATAATAGTATAGTGAATAATCTCATATGCATTAGAATATGGAGTGGGGTAGGTAAGAAATAGTATAAGTATAGGGGCATATGATGTTATAAGCATCAAAGAATTATTTGTAATTGAGCCTAGCTCAAACTCCGCCCCCTCGAAGTGGCCCATGGTTTAGAGTTGTTTCTTATATAAAAGGAACAAGATTTAATATAGTCAGTATTTATCTTATTTTGCATATTGAAACATAGAGGTTTCTAACATGTTTTAACAATGCCACCTACCTAAAGTTGAACCTATGCATAAATTTTTCCAGCTAATACCAAAATTTTCCAATCATAATATATTGAAATCTATAGCTCCAATTTGTAATTTATTTTATGTGTGTGGGGCTTGATGATGATATCCCCCACATCATATCGATTACACTTATATCCCAATTGATTTTGACTCTGTAAACAATAAAATTCATATTTAATTAACAAACTCATTATAGACCACATGTCTATCCTAAACTTAGTTTATAAATGATTCCTCTACAATCACCAAAATAATTGATCTTATGTTCCTCTTCTCAATGTTGACTATCACTAACATGCATACCAATATCACTTTTGGTTTGATACCTTTGCCCGAGTTTTAGCTCTCTCACTAAAAGGGGGTATATATACACTATTTACACTGATACAATTATAATCAGACACATAGTTTAACTCATACTTCTTGATTTAGATACTCAGATATATAGTGGTTCAAATACTCAAACATATAGTTATTCAAATACATAGATACTTAGGTACATAGATTAATTTAGATATATAGATTGTCTCATATTTCTCAATTTAGTGGCTTAGATACTTAGACATATAGATTGGATCAGACATACATATATACTTGGACACTCATGTTTAAATATATAGCTACATAGGCACTCATATTTTTAGATACAAATGTTGAATTAGATTTCTAGGGTTCTACAACATTGGTTCAGATTCTAAAATTTTACACATGATTTAGACATAGTTTCAGACTCTAATTATGACTATGGGGGCATGTACATAGTACACCATCCCTATATGGACACAATTTTATGCATAACATACATAGCTACATTATTTAGGTATTAATATTATGGGCATGATGTAGGGCATGTGTCCTCAATCCCATAGGATTCCACCATATTATATAGATGGAATGGAAAATTATACCATTCTCTATACACATACTAGATTATATCATGTGAAGATTGTCACCGAGATGTCACCAAGAGTTCACCAGGTTGGGTCATATATATGACTACAATAATTGATCCATAGTTGTCACCAGACCCAAATCATGAAGGGTGAATGATAGTTTCAACCTTTGAACATATTACTTTTCAACTTAGTTAAATGCTAGAGTGGGGGTAAGTAGGGCTTGTTTCTCCATAATTATAGATTAACTATCAAACTCAGTTACATGCCAGAGTGGGGGAAAGTAAAGCTTATTTCTCCATAATTATATATTACTTCTCAGACTTAGTTACATGCTGAGTGGGGGCAAGCAAGGCTTGTTCCTCTATAGTTCACATATTACTTCCCATACTTAGCTGCATATCAATGTGGGGATAAATAAATCTTTGTCTCTCATGATCTAGATGATTACTAATATTTAGTATAGGGGACACCCACATTATGTATTTCCTCTTCACATATAACATTCTAAATGCATGTTCACTTATTTGGCCAAGAAGTGGGGCGGGTCCAGAATACATCCTCACAAGTAAGTATAGGTACACATTTTATTTCACTTTTACTCTAGTACTTTCATTTCCATTGTATTACTAGAATAAAAGGGGGAAAATTTTACATAGCCTAATTTGGTTAAGCAAACATAAGTTCTATGTCTTTTATTTCTCTTTCACAGGAATGTCTTAACAATGAATGTGAGTCTTGTTCATGTGGTAATTTTGGTCTTTTAATCTTTTTTATGACTTGTTTTTCCTATTTTATGCCCCTCTAGTGGTCCTATGTCATGTTATCCCTATCAAAGGGACCTGTTGACTTGTTTTCCATAGTCAATACTTAGTTTATTGGTCTCAGGACACCAACATGGTCCTATACATTAGCATAATGTGCTAGTGTCCACCACAGTGCTAGTGTCCAATGATCACATTTTGAACTTATTATGGGTTCTTACCCTCCCTTGAGTCTCTTCTTATGATTTTTTATTTCTTTTTCTCCTTGTTGGTTAATGAACAAGGGTATCACACTAAAATTAAAGTTCCTTCTATATAAAGAGCCTCAAAAGGCATTATACATCTATCACTTGCTACTTTGGCACATAATTACTTAAAATCAATCAATATTATAACTCAACACTCTGAATATTTCTCAACAACACACATAGACCTACATGCTTGATAAAATAAGGGCCTAAGTGAGAATCATTCTAGCCTTCCATGCATGTTGATTATGCACATTCCTTAAGGGAGAACTACATGTGATCTAAGACCCCTATCATTAGGATTGATGTAGGCAACAATGAGGATAACAGGGGTTCTGTATCACATGATTATAAAATCCTATGACCATATTTTCCCCTCCTTTTGTGTTTGATCATGTTGTTGTTTCATGTGTGTAGGTGTTCATTAGGGTTTCAAAGAAGAAACAACCAAACAATGATACCATATAATGATTAGAATATCCTGAGCATACCTACCTAACTTTGGAGCCTCTTTGCAACATCCAAAAAATTCTCAAGACCCTTATTCTTGAAAGGACACTAGCATGGCGCCTTGGACACTAGTGTAGTGAGCTACTATATTTTTGATCATGCTACTATCTAAAAGTAGTTTCAGCTCTTTTTTCTAGAATGAAAGGTCCAGACTGATTTCCAGACCTGTTCCAACCTTCCCATCATTTGATGACGCCTATTTCACTTTAGATAATTTGATTTTCTCATTTCAATTTGTATTTCAAGTAAATCAATTCAATAGATCTATTTATAATATTTATCTGTATCTACCCTCTATACCGAGCCCTTTAACAACCTAGGATTTACACTACTAAGTCCTAAATAGTTAATACACACTTCTAGTCATTAAATAAAGTTGTTGGACAAGAATGGGAAGTGTATAGGCTTAAATCCTATATAAGTAGTGAAAAACTAGTATTTGAGTAGAAATCTCCAATCCCTATGAAAACTCTACCGAATTGTAGATATAAAGAAAGAAAAGGAGAGAGATGTAGTTCAATAGAAAGAAGGAATGCACCCTTGAAAGTGCCTATAAGTCTAAAATAATCCATTTTTATACAAAAAATATTTGTCATTTGCATCTTACAATCCAAGCATAACCTATAACTTATGCCTGGAAAAATTTATGGATGTAATCTCATTTTCAATTTAATATAGTCTAAGTTACGTTAACTTACTTTATGTGTGTACACGTAGCTATGTGGTCTATGGTAGTTATTCATTAGAATTGCTAACCAAAACCTATTTAAACTGGTATCAGATCTTAGGTTTCAGCTTTGGGAGAGGAAAGAGGTAAAACTAGTAACTTAGTGAGTGAATGAGTTATGCAAGATCACAATAGAGATCTTGTTGTAGTAGATTCATAGTGGAGAAAACACTTACATAGGATTATGATAGAGGAACAAAATAATCAAATACATGAAGTGATGCTAGTTTTGGAGAGATATGCATAATTTTTGTGTTTTGAAAAGGAGTGCTTAGAGTGAAAGGTGAAGAGAATATTCAAAGAAGGACAAGGTGGTATGTGTAACAATTTTAAATGGAAACCATTGATAGATCAATAAGAAGAAGGTAATTAGTGCACATAAGAGAGAATAAAGAAGCACTAAAAAACTTATAAAAATGAGGGAGTTAATGTGCATAAGAGATCATAAGTGAACAATGAAAAAATTTATGACTAGGATTTAATCAATGTGTAGGATAAGGGCACATCTCAAAACCCATAAGTGGTGGGTAGAAGGTGTGCAAAGAAAAGTTACTCTTCATTAAGTAAAAATGGGTAGAGAGAAAAGTGTGAAGAAATTGACTTAGTATAAATTAAAGGAAATACATGACCTAGATTTATAGATATATAGGATGTTTTAGGAGATAACATATATAATGCACACGCTATGGAAAAGGATGACGTAGAAAAAAATTTGGGATGAAAAATCATGTGAAGAAAGGAAAACCCTATAGAAAGGATAATCCCAAAAAGGTGTTGTAGCAAGCAAATAATTTGTTTGAGGTTGAAGTGCCTATGCTTTTTTGAATATAAGGACCCAAGGAATTGATGAAATGGGTGTTTGGTTTGGAGCATTAATTTTCACAACAGGGTAGTCAATACCCTAAGAAAGTGGAGTTCACCTAGAAGAAGTTGTTTAATAATGCACCCAAGTGTTGGAAAGATTTCTAAAAAGGAAGAGATGGAAACACAAAAATAAAGGTGAAGTCTTGGGACTAGATGGTGTCCAAGTTGCTCAGTCAAGTAGTGCACCCAAAATATAGTCTGAGTGGTTAAAAACACTCAAATCCTTGAGGTACATAGGCATGGAAAATAAATTTATCTCAACAATAAACACACAAGGAGATTCATCACTAGAGTGGTGTATATATATATTTTTAGAATAGAATATATGAAGAGGATTGATGCGATATTTAGAATAAGATATTCCCATATAATATTTAGAGGATGCAATAGTTGTGGTTCTAGAATAAGGAGAGGCTCTATAGGAATTTTGGCCTAATAATATTTTCCTAGAGGAAACACATGATGATAGAGAAAATATTTCCTTGGATAAATATGAAAAATAAGATGATGAGGAAGAGTTATATCATTCACAACAAAATGTTATTGTGTGTATCCAAATCAAGGGTGAGGTACATGAGTTTGAATACATGCTTAAGAAGAAGAAAAATGGGAAGAGTGTTAGTGGAAATAAGCATGAATGAGGGAGACACCATTATGCTAGTCGAAAGGTGAGGTATGGAGACTAATATGTAAAATAAACATGTAAGGATTAGTATAATGGAATAAGTATGTCCTTTGAGATTAATATAGGTTAAGAAAAGAAAAAAAATGTATGTTTATTTTCACAAGGCATGAGTCTAATGCCTAAGGAAAGAAGAATTAAGAGAATTCATCTTGAAATTAAATTGTTTTGAAGATGGAGGAATATCACACCAAGTTAAAGAGGATATGTTGAGATGTCATCATTGATGACAAAGGGTTTTCTATTCAATAAACAATATGGTCATTGATGTCAAGGAATTTTTGCTGATAAGAGTCCATAGTTTTTACAGAGTCCATAGCTATTGACTGAGTCTGTAGCTTACCATGAAAGTTGTTTTTGATAAAGTAGAAAATTGTCCAAGAGACTTTCTATCTATATTTTACATCATATGGAGACACAAAAATAGACTACATAATTGATTTAGACTAAAAACCATTGAATAAGTTGCTTTATATGAAGGAAGGTGATCTAAGGTTTATGGAAAATAAGATCATGTCCAGAGCTGCTAGGTGAATAAAAATGGAATGTATCAAGTTTTTTATAGATTACATCAAATTTTCTATGGATTACATCAATTTTGATATGTATTTCATTAGATTTTTTATAAACTACATCAAGGGTGCTACAAACTACATTAGAGTTATTATGAACTGCATCAAGACTACTATAGACTTCAATAGAATTACTATGGATTTTTTTAGAAAGTATTTCTAAATGTATTCTAATGATTGCTTAGTCTATTCTAGATTTTTTTCACTCAGGGTGACCTATATGAGTGAAATTTTATATAAGCTAATGTGAATTATGTTTTCAAAAGAGAATAAATCATTTTATAGCTGACTATAAAGTTATATTTGGCCAAATTTCAATAGGTTATTGATCAACATCTTGTATATAATCAAGATCAAATTATCTTTTTAATGAGTGAAAAAAGTGGATTATCATTCACTAAGGAGTAGAGAAGAGGTCTGTTGAGGAATGGATGGCCAGAGATCCATGATTATGAAATCATCGAATGATTCATAGGAAGATTAACCCTAGAGTATAGAGAATCTGATAAAAGAGATGATTGGAGAAGGTAGAGAAGACAAAGTATTTGAAGATAAAGAGTATAGAAATAGAGCCTAATATGTATATTTGATTGATAAGCATAAAAACAATAGAATGAATCTAAGATCGATAAGCAGATAAAGTAGAATTATACCATCATTTCTTGATAGAAGTAACTAAGTTGGTTCCTAGCAAAGGTAGTTGAAGCCTCCTATAGATTGTTGTCTACAAATCAAGGAGTTAGTGCTTCTTATCAAGTTGTTTCTTAACGAATCTTTTTGTCAAGTTAGTGCTTGACTATTTGGGGTTGGTTCCTCAAGCTGAGTTGGTGCTCAACAATCTTTTTGACTCATTGCATATCTATTTTAGGACATGTAGTCCATGTAGTGATTAATGTGGTTTGTTTTCTCTTTAAAGGTTTCCCACTTAAATTATGTGTTATGTCCTTATGTTCTTTGTTGTGGTTTGATTGTTCTATGGATTTTACATTGACGCTTGACTTAAAAATTAAAGCTTTAGAAAAAATATTTAAGAGCTCATTGATTTACCCCCTCTCAATAGTTGTGATTCCAATAATTGGTATTAGAACAGGTATTTCAAGGTTAGGATTGATAGTTGGAAGGTAGATATTAAGAAGCACAATATCTAAACATCAAGTACAAGAAGGGTTTTTAACAAACAAGGCCTCTTTGTTCACTAGAACCAATTATACCATTTAGAGCATTAGGATGAAGACCTATTTGATGGTTCTCAAGTTTGAAATTTGAAAGTCAGTTGTAGATGGGTATATTATCCCTCAAACTCCTCCAAATGACATTGTAGGAAAGAAAGCAAGTAAGAGTAATTCAAAGGCTGTGAATGCTATATTATGTGGATTGACAGAATCGAAGTTTGTCAAGGTGATCCAATGTGAATCAACTAAGGCAATTTGGGACAAGTTACATCTCATCTTTGAAGGTGACACCAAGGTAAAATTGGCAAAGCTTCAAACCTATAGAAGATAGTTTGAAGGTCTAAAGATGAAGGAAGAAGATAATATTTCATCATATCTTATTAGAGTTGATGATGTAGTCAACATAATTAGAGGTCTTAGAGAAAAAGTTAATGAGTCAACTATTATTCAAAAGGTTCTAAGATCCTTGACCCAAAGATTTGACTTAAAGGTGTCAGTAGTTGAAGAAGTAAAATATTTAGAAAAGTTAAAAATGGATGAGCTTAATGGAATACTTACTACATATGAGATGAGGACTAATGATGGAAAATATTCCAAAAGGGAAGTAGTCTTCAAGGTTGCAAATAAAACACAAATCAAAAATGTTAAAATTGATAATGACATTAATGTTGATGAAGACAAAGCCAAAGCTTTATTTGTGAGGAAAATGAGAAAAGGTTCATGTAGGTACAAAGGAAAGATACCATTAAAATGTTTTAATTGTGGTAGGATTGGTCATTTTGCTACCAAATGTCCTAAAAAATAAAAAAACATGAACATGATGAAGAACACGGTGAAGAGAATAAGAAGTCTAACAATTATGATAGTAGCAATAAAATATAAAGAAAGGTGACTATAATAAAAATTTCTTCAATTTTTTTTTCTATATTCTAAATAAGACAAATCTTCTGATGTTAGTGATAAATATATCTCAGACAGTGATGATTACAATTCATACCTTAGAAGTGATGAAACTTTGTTCATGGCCATTGAAGTTGAATAAGGGAATAGTTCAAAAGAACAATTCTTCATGGATGATGAATAAGTGGATAAATAAGAGTCTAAGGTTGATATTGAAGTAGAAATTATCAGTGCTTTGGATGAATTAAAGAGTCAAACAAAGAAAAACCAAAATTTGAACTCTCTAGTCAAAACTCAAGAAGAATAAATATGTATCTTGGAAACTAAGAGTGCCAAGGAAGCCGAGGAGGTCATCAACAATATTAAGACTTAGTTAGAATAAGCAAATTCAACTTTGAAGTCCAAGGAAGGAGATTAAAATGAGTAAAAATCTGAGATAGGTTCATTGAATTCAGCTTTAGAATAATTCATAGTCAAATTAAAAAATTGTCAAAAGTTTGAAAAGTGTAGTGGAATTTTTTATGACATATTGAACAACCAAAGGCCACCTCTCATCAAAATAGGCCTTGGGTACATGGATGACCAAAAGAGTATAAAGGAAGAGAAAAATATTAGTAAGCCAAAGGCATATGCTGATGCTCTCAATAAATCTAAGATTGTGAATGACAGTTAGAGGTCAGGACAGGTCAAGAAGATAATCGTTCCTATCAGAGATTAAAAAAAAGTGTCAACGTGCCTTTCAAAAATCTTCAAAGATTATTTTCTATCAAGAAACCAAATGCAATAAGGTACATGAATTCCTTTTATGGTTACTATTTTTCTTGTAATCAGTTTGATTATAGATCTATAAATTGTAGATCAAATGCTAGAAAAAATCATGCATGGATAAGTGATATGAATAGTCATGGATTTCCAAAAAGATTCTCAAATTAATTTTTCCAAGGGTCAAATATCAATAGAAGCAGTTTCATTTATTACAACTATAATAGACTTAGACGTATTACAAGATTCTATAGATTGAGGTATGCAAAACTCCCTAGTCAAAATAAGGTGTATGTTTAAATTGATAAGAAGTAAAAAAATTAAAAATATTGAAAAAGGAGCAAGAAAATGGTGGTCCAAAGGAAGAAGAATCCATGTTAGCACAAATTGATTTTCACATTCAAGATGAGAGTTTTGAAATGGTATATTTATATTGGTTGTTCAATCCATATGATATGTGAAAAGAATAAATTTATATCTTTGAAGAATAATATCAAAGTTATAGTAAAGTTTGGGGACGATACAATAGCTAATATTATTGGTAAGGAAATACTAAGTCTTGACAATGGAAAAACTAAAACTGAGAATGTGTTATATGTAAAAGGATTGAATCATAATTTTCTAAATGTTAGTCAAATGTGTAATCAAGGACATATTCTAACTTTTCATGATGAAGGATGTGAAATTAAAAAGCAAGTTCAGGAAGATTGGTAGTAGATGCTGACATGATTGTAAATAATCTGTATGTTATGAATGAGATCAAGAAGAGTAGGTGTTTTATGATTCAAGTGGATGAGAGCTAGATTTATAACAAAATAATGGGACATCTAAATTTTAAAAATTAGTAAAGATAAGTACTAAAAAATCAATTAGGAACATGCTTAAGATCACTAAGCCTGTAAACACCCTGTGTAAGGCATGCTAACATGGAAAATAGATAAGAAAAAGGCTCAATACAAAATAATATTAAACTATAAAACCTTTAGATTTGATTCATATATATCTATGTGGTCCAACTAAAATTTAAATTATTTGAGGTGAAAGTTACTTCATGCTTCTTATTGATGATTACACTAGAATGACTTGGGTTGATTTCTTGAAGGAGAAATCTGAGGCTCTAGATACGTTTAAGGCACTCAAGGTTCTACTTGAGAATTAGATGGACTTAAAAATAAAGTGTTTAAGATTTGATAGAGGGGGAGAAATATGGTCAAATGAGTTTGATGACTTTTGTAAGAAACATGGAATCAAGAGATAATTTTTAGCTGCAAGGACACCACAACAAAATGGTGTGTTAGAAAGGAAGAACATGACTGTTTAGGAAATGGCTAGGATAATGTTAAATGAGTTTAAATTGTATGATATATTTTAGAGATAGGCTATAAACACAACAATACACATTATAAACAAAGGTCAAATCAGAATAAACAACAATAAGACCCCCTATGAATTGTGAAAAAGTAGACCAACTTCCATGGAATAGTTTAGAGTATTTGAAAGCATGTGTTTCATCAAGAGATATGAAGAAGATATAGGAAGATTTTATTCAAGGGTTGATGAAGGCATCTTTCTTAGATATTCTTCAGTTCATTCTACATATAGATGCTACAACAAGAGACTATATAAGATTGTGGAGATTACACATGTGAGAGTAGATGAAACCAGATCTAAGAAGGTTAGCACACAACCAAGAGTTCATGCAGAGGAGCTTAAACTCAAGGAATAAAAAAACATTAGAAAAAGAGGTAGTAGAAGAAAGTCAAGGAGAAGAATAATGGGAAGATATAAGGACACCTTTCAGATTCATTCAAAAAAATCATGTAGAAATTCAAATAATCAGTGATATTGATGCTGGAGTAAAAACTAGAAGGTTTATGAATACATAAAAAAATGTAAACTTCTCTCTATTTTAAAAGATAGAACCAAAATCTTTTCATAAGCCAGAAGTGATAAGTGTTAGGTGAATGCTATGGAGGAAGAGCTCAATCATATTGAGAAAAATGAGACTTAGGAACTTATTCCCAGACCTAAGGACAATAATGTCATTAGAACCATATGGGGTTTTAGGAAAAAATTGAATGAAGATGGTCAGGTCACAAGAAATAAATCAAGGCTGGTATGTAAAGGCTATTCTTGAGTATAAGGTGTTGACTTTGAAGAAAATTTTGAACTTGTGGCAATATAGTAAGCTATAAGACTATTTTTGGCATATGTTGGTTTTAAGAATTTAAAGATATATCAGATGGATGTAAAATTTGCATTTCTCAATGGAAATTTAGAAGAAGTGTCTATAGAGAAACCTGAAGGTTTCTCTTTGTTAGGAAATAAAGACTATGTCTATAGACCGAAGAAAACATTTTATGAGCTAAAGTAAGCCCTTAGAGCGTGGTATGCAAGACTTGACATATAATTGCTTGATTAGGGTTTTAAGAGAGGTGTTGATGATAGAATCCTTTATATCAAAATAAAAGGTGAGCATAAATTAATTATAGTTGTGTATGTTGATGATATTATCTTTGGTAGTGACTATGACAAGATGTCTAAGGAGTTCACATAAGTAATGCAATACAAATTTGAGATGTCTATGTTAAGGGAACTATCATTTTTTCTTCGATTGAAAGTAGTTCAATCAGATAAGGGAATCTTCATCTCTCAAGATAATTACATTAAGTAAATTTTGAATAAGTTTGATATGGAAGACTATAAATTAGTAAGTACTCTAATGATAACAAGTTACAAGTTGAGTCAAGAAGATAAGTCATCAAAAGTTAATCAGGATTTGTATAGATCTGTGATTGGAAGTCTATTGTATACTACTACATCAAGACTTGATATCATGCAGGGAGTATGTTTAGTGGCCAAATTTTAGGTAAAACCAAAAGAGACACACATACAAGTAGTCAAGAGGCTATTTAGATATCTCAAAGGTACTATGAAATTTGGTTTGTGGTTCTCAAAAGGTAAGGATTTCACCTTAACATCATATACTGATGTAGATTGGGTAGGTAACATTGATGATAGAAAGAGCACAAGTGGTGGTTCATTCTTTCTTATAAAGAGTCTTGTGTCATAGTTGAGTAAGAAACAACCATCAGTTTCCTTGTCCATAGCTGAAGCTGAGTATATAAAAACATCATGTTGCACATAGGTTTTATGGATGAAAAAAACCTTTAATGACTTTAAGATTAAGAATGATAGTCCAATTTCTATATTTTGTGATAATACCAATACCATTAACATATCTAAGAATCCAGTCATGCATTATAGGACTAAGCATATTCCAATCAAGTATCATTTTCTAAAGGAAAAGATAGTTGATTAGATTGTCAACTTGAGTATGTAATCACAAAAGAACAAGTTGTAGACATTTAAAAAAAACTCTTCCAAATGCAACATTTGAGTTCTTAAGATAGCGATTAAGAGTAATTCCTTCTTCCTTCAGTCACTAAGAAAGGCATGGACTGAGGCTGAGATAACATTTGGGTATCTTTTAGCTTTGATTATTAAGAGTCAAGATTTTTTGATAATCAAAAGATGTTGAAGTGGTAGTGAGTAGTATTTTGTAGTTTTCTAAGGAGAAGTGTATGAAATTCTTATCAGGGAAATGAAGATGAATATTATCAGTTTTGAAGAAGTAGCACTTTGTTTGGAATCAAATAAACTTCAGGTTGTGCAACTGTTTACCATTGATATCAAAGGGGGAGAATGATCAAGCTAACTATTTTTAGGGATAAATAGTGTAGCAATAGAGATAGCTATATAAGGGGGAGAAATAAAAAGTTGTGTAACTAATATCTAATTGCCTTTGGTGAAGAAATGATAGGGGAAAGAGTAAACTAAGGTCATGTTTTGGTGTAAAGGTATCTTCATTGAATGATAAAATCTACTCAGGTCATTAGCTTGTAAAGGTTTTCCATCAATGACAAAGGAGGAAATTTTTATGAGATGTTGTCATTGATGTCAAAGGGTTTTTTGTTCAGTAAATAATATGGTTATTGATGTCAAGGAATTTTTAATGATAAGAGTTCAGAGTTTCTACAGAGTCTGTAGCTATTGACTGAGTCTGTAACTTGCCATGAAAGTTGTTTTTTTTGAAGTATATAATTGCCCACGAGACTTGTTATCTATATTTTACATCATATGGAGACACATAAATAGATTGCATAATTGATTTAGACTAAATACCATTAAATACGTTATTCTATGTGAAGGAAGGTGATCTAAGGTTTATGGATAATAAGATCGTGTCCTGAGCCACTGGGTGAACAACTATGAATTGTATCAAGTTTTTTATAGATTGCATCATGTTTGCTATGGATTACATTAGGTTTACTATGTATTTCATTAGGATTTTTACAGACTACATCAAGGGTGCTATGGACTGCATCAGAGCTATTATGAACTGCATAGACTTCAATAAAACCATTACAAACTTGTTTAGAAAGTATTTCTAAATGTATTATAATGATTGCTTGGTCTATTCTAGCTTCATTTCACTTAGATTGACCTATGTGAGTGAGATTTTATATAAGCTAATGTGAATTATGTTTTCAAAAGAGAATAAATCATTTATACTTGACTATAGAGTTTTGTTTGGCCGACTTTCAAGAGGTTATTGATCAATGTCTTGTATATAAGCAAGATCTAATTGCATTTTTAATGAGTGAAAAAGTGGATTATCATTCACTAAGGAGCAGAGTAGAGGTCTATTGAGGAATGGATGGATAGAGATCTATGAGTATTAAATAATCAAATGATTCATAAGAAGATTAACCCTAGAGTATACATAATATACTAAAAGAGATTATTAGAGAAGGTAGAGAGGAAAAAGTTTTTGAAAATAAAGAGTAAATAAAGAGAGCCTAATATGTCTATATGATTGATAAGTAGAAAAATAGTAGAATGAATTTGAGATCAATCAACAAAGAAAGCATAATTGTACCATCATTTGTTGATAAAAGTAATTGATAAAGGTGGATGATCTGAAATATTTGAGTTGGTGTTTGGCAAAGGGGCTTGAAGACTCCAATAGATTGGTGTCTACAAATCAAGGAGTTACTACTTCTTAGCAAGTTGGTGCTTGTTGAACTTTTTGTCAAGTTAGTGATTGACTATTTGGGGTTGGTTCCTCAAGTTGAGTTGGTGGTCAACAATATTTTTGAATCAATGCATATCTATTTTAGGACATGTACTCCATGTAGTGATCAATGTGGGTTTTATTCCCTTTAAGGGTTTCTCACCTATATTATGTGTTATGTCCTTATGTTCTTTGTTATGGTCTAATTTATATATGTATTTTGCATTGATGCTTGAATAATGAATTAAAGCATTAGAATAAAGTTTTACGATCTCACTGATTTACCGCCCCCCCTCTCATTAGCTGTGATTCGAATGGTATATGTGTGAGGAATAAGGAATTAGATTAGTAAAAACTAAGACCAACTTGATCTTGTAGAGGTAAGTTCTATGTTGAATAAGGGACACATGCATAAAGAGTGTTGTGATAGTTTTCATGAAGGTAATCATAACCAAGAACCTAGAGGTAAGAAAGGTTATGGGAAGGAAGTCATTAGTAATGTGAAAAAAGGTGAGATCCTATAGAGAGGACAAGAGAAGGGAAGATGAAGATGGGAAGTCCTGTTTCCCATGGAGTTAAAATTTGTTAGACCAATGAAAAATTATAGGATACGTAATAGAATTTTCTTATGAGACAATCATAAATGGAAAAAGGAAAAGGAAAAAATACGGGGGTGAACAATTTTCCTCAAATAAAAGGAGGGATAATAATGTGTGGATGAAATTCCACAAGAAGCATCCAAGGAGGGATGAGATGTTACACATTTAGGAGAAGCTTGCATCACCACAAAAAAGGAGATCTTAAGAGTTTAAAAATATAATGGGACACAAATATATTTGTGTATAACATAATGGATGTGATGAAAAAAAAAGGGGAACAAGGATAAACCATCTTAAAAATGATAAAGTGAGAGCAATATTCATTGTACACAATATGTGTAAGTTGCTAGAGGAAGGTAGAGTAGATGATAGTAATAAAATTAAAGCCAATGAAAAGATAACAAATACATAAATGGGAAATTAAGAGTGATTGGTGGTAAATATGGAATGATTTCATGAAGCAGAATCTATGATGGCAGAAAAAATGAAGGAAGAGTGAGGGAAGTAAGAGTACTACATAGAAATGTTTAATAAAAGGAGAGAAGGTGACAAAGGATGTTCATAGATTAAATTCAAAGAGAGTTTTTATATAATACAAAATTAATGATTTAGCACATACATACATACATACTTGCATAGGTAAACAAGATAAGGATAAGATCAAGAATACAATGCATATAGTAGAAAAATTTGGTTTGAAGTGCATGTGTTAGAAAGAAAAAAATGTGTTGGGAGAACTTGGTAGAGAGAAATGGACAAATTTGGGAACTTACCCATATAATTTAAAATAAAATAAGTATAATGGAATGAAGATTGCATAGGGGTGAGTTATATGGTGCACACAAATATGTGAAAAGAGGAAGTGTATTAGACACATGGTGAAGGTGAATGAATAGAGGTGGGAACAGACACATGAGAGTGAAAATGAGAAAGAAGAGGATACATATCAAGGTTATGAGAATGTATATGGATGATGACCTAGTCAAACACTATTCAATGTAAAGTGAAGGTATCATAGTTAGGCATATAAGGATGATTTATGACCCAATAAGGGTTAATTTAAAGTGACCCTAGAATGGTATAACTTGGATATATCATCATCATAGAGGTGGATGCCCCCAACATCTTCTGACACAAGTAGAGGGAAAACCCAACATACCAAAGTGCATATAACATGTATCTATGTATGCCTAAATCACACTTAAAATATGTGTGACACACATGTGTATATATAAAATACTAATATGCCATCTACCAACATGGAACCAATAAAATACATTCCAAACAACTAATGAGATATGTGAATTCTAAAAACATATTTGGGTTTTTAATTTTATTTTTTATTTTTTTGGTATTTGGGAAAGGAAAATACTATGCTATGATCGCATCCAAAGAATGGTCATAGGTATATCCCCACTGTGAAATTAGTGCCTTAAATTGGTGGTACTACTAAGGATCATGTATAGGTGAAATATTTGTCACTATAATATCTATGATGCCCCTCATATGTAAAATATGACTATGTGATTGTGAATCAAAATTAATAGGAGTAGGAGATCATGGAATCCATTTATGAATGGTCTGTAATCTATTTAGAATAACAATAATAGGAACATGTCTAGGTGATCTGGATATCTGATTATGGTGTGTAGTAGATAAGGATCCTATGAAACCCACTATAGATCTCAGATGCAATGGTCTCTCAAGTACTAGCTACTTGGTGAAGGTAATTACATATTGCTTACCCTTTTTTGGAAGATTAATCGTATAGTGTTTGATAATTAATTGATTAGGTATAAATTCCTCTTGTTCAAAAATAAATTCATATGGAATTCTAGAAATGTTAATTACTCGATTGACGTGAATGTATTTAACACACCCATGCACTATAGAAGGTACTGCTTGAAGTGTATATATCCAAGGTCCTCCTATTAACATATCAAAGACACCCATGGAAGGTATAACTGATAAGGTAGTAACCACATGGGTGGGACCTACCTATAAAGGTAAGTCAATCTCACCAAGAACCTATTGTGAAGTCCTATCAAGTGCTCTAATTGATTTGGTCAAAGGATGTAAATCATGATTTGTATAACCTAAATGTGTCAGTAATGTCATGGTATAAAAATTCTCACTTGTACCATTGTCAATCATAACACTGTGTATAAACTAGTGGTCAATGTATGCTCAAATGAATAAGGAATGAAGATATGAGTCATCATCCCTAATCTCATTATCGTCAAAAGTAATATAATGTGTCTAAACCATAGGAGGTATATGACACGTATAGGTACCAATAATCCCATATAATGGGTGCTCGTGATGAGATGGAGGAGGGTGCACATTATATGCCATTTTTACTTCTAGATCTTTATTTTAATGATATTGTAAAGGATTTTTAAATATTTTTTGATTGTGATGGTCACCAGGTTTTAAAATTTATTCCTTTAGAGGATCATCAAATGTAATATTTTGGTCATTGATGAGGTATTGGATCTTATGCTTCAAGGTAAAATATCTATTCATAGAATGCCTAGGGCCTTGGTGATAGTCACAATAAGTATTTGCTTCATACCCTATGGGTAGAGGTATATTCAAATCAACCACTATAGGATGAAGGAGAGATATAAGATGAAACTCTAAAATCCATTGGAGTAATGAAGTAAGACACTTAGGCAAGCATAAAATTGTCTTTGTGGTGCATTGGATAATAAGTCAACTAGGTGGTTGTGACACAACATTAATTGTGGTGGTTGTTTCCTTTTTATGCTCCAAAGGTTTGAACTTATGACTTGGTTTGATACTAAACTTGGTATTAGATGAAGATGTATTCAATGTATTTACTACATACTTAAGTTTGTTCAATGAGATAAATTTAATTTCATGATCATGAAAAATATGACATAATTCATCAAAAGATTTAAATTTTTTGAATACAATGGACTCATGTAAAGAAGAAAGCAAACTTTGTTTGAAAATATCTTGGAGATCTTTATCTACCATAGGATTGGTTATTTTAACCAAAATTGTCTTGTACCTCAAGACATACTCATTAATAAGTTCATTGTTTGATCTTCTCAATTTGGTCATAGGAAAACTTTTAGGTAATGTTAATAGAGGAGTGTGAAAAAATTAGTCTGAAAGGGGTTTGAAGGCATTTATTGATTGAGTTGGTAAATCATAGAACCACCATAAATCATAGTCTTTTAAGCTCCTTGAAAACAATTTGGTCAAAATTTTATCATTGGAGATATAATCAAGTCATGCCACTTAAGAAGATCTAATATGTTGTTTAGGATCACCCTTTCCATCATAAAATGTGAACTTAGGTGCAACAAAACCAGTTGGAAATGGGTGAAAAGATATCTTTGATGTAAGAGGATTATGCAACACCTCTTATGAATCAATGATATAATGATATTTCATAGATTTTTTTTCAATATTTGTAACCTTAGTTTTCAAATGTTTTATAGTTTAGAAAAGAGATTGCACCTCTTGTATTTTAGGTTGGAAATTTGATAAGTCACCAAAGCAGGTGTACCCATAGGTTGGGTAGATATAGGCATTGAAACTGATATTTGAGTTGAAGAATTTAGGTTTCCCAAGGTCGATGTAACAATAATAATCTCAAGAAACAAAGGTTGAAATACATATACTATACTCTCATTAGAAGTATGAATTGGTGATGTGCTCAAGGGCAGGGTTTTTGGTATATGGGGACGACCCATAACTTGAATAACATGATCAATAGATGGGTCTGCTTGTTCATCTATGATTTTTAATTTTTAATTTTATGATATAGTTTTTAGTATTTCATCAATATATTCATGGTTTTGAAGAATACACCCATGAAACAATGAAATTACTTGCACTTGCTTATGATCTATTTTCTCATGTTCATCGGTTTCATTAGACTCATGGGTTTTATTATCATAATATTCTTCTATGATAACCTCATCAATATGTTTTTCGTTCTCAACATTGGTATCATCATGATCCATAGGATTAGGTTACTTATTGGTTCTAGACATCTTAGGTGGTAGGAGAGGAAGCTCAATGTGTTCAATAGTCACACCTCCTAATCTATGGCTACACCTAGGTTGCATGAAAAATAATATAAGCATGAAATGAAAAAGTACAACAATCTAAAACCCTAGCTGACTAACAACCCTAGGAATCTCAAAAGTTTAAATTCATATGAATCAAGTTCACCAAATGTTTAACCCTAAAATATAGATATGGGTAATCTAGGGTTAAATGGGTAAGAGATAACCTAGAGAACAAAGATGGTAGACTATCTCTAAATTAGGCCAATTAATTTTGAAAGTTAAATAAAACATATACTAAATTTATTATGCTAAGATATGCTAAAAATGAAAAGTATATATATGTTATATATTACAATAATAATCAAAATAAGATACTTAGCTAGTTATAATGTTAATACATATCCTGATATAGAATAGGTAGGAAGTCAATTTGGAAAAGATTTTGGATCAATCATTAGATTCTAGAAAAATGCCCTCTATAGTTGTAGATACTTGCATCAACTAGGATGGTTGCATTGATGATTCTATCTAACTCAGACATAGGTGTCTAGTATATAATACTTATTAAATCTATATGGAACCACTTGGATGCTTTTGGGTTATGTGTCACCTTCACTCTAGTGCATTTAGATATAGGTCATGAACTATTGTTCCTTATCAAATAACAAAACCTTAGTTCTTTATCTTCATAATGGTTATGGGGAGAATGGGTTAGTAGGCACATGATGTTAACCTACCCCAAATATCCTTATATCAATGAGCACTGAATACATAGACAATAATATGAATAGGGCCTCAAAATTATATAGTTTTCCTATACATGTTGGACTATGTGTGAATCATGCAATGTGTGATAAGTATAACAGTGACCTAGCTTATAACTTGGAAAATATGGCTCATGGAGTGATACTTAATTACATCAAACTTGTATATATGTTATACCTATGAATGATATGGAAATAAGATAAAATAGGGAATATTTACTCACTTGAATACTTAATTGAGTAGTATCCTTGGTCTGTTCTTGGTCTGTCCTAGGTTAGGAATGAATAAGGGTTGATCTTATGTTTATACCAATCCCTTTGGAGAATATCTCACATTAAATAAGTTAGGTTGACATTTATATACATTTAATTTGTAAATTAAATGAATTTAGGGCACCAGACACTTACACTAGGATAGGGCACTTGTGTCGATGTAGGCATTTTACTAAGATGCAAGTGTCTGGGCAGTTGGAAAATAGATGTAGGTATAGAACTTAAAAAGATGGAAGATAAGTAGGTTTATAACATTTTGGGAAAGATAGAGGCCTTGGTCATTAGAATAACATTGGTCAAACTAAGAGATACATAATTAGGCATAAATAAATAGTATATGTGACCCTTTTGGTGGAGGGAAAGGTCTAGAAGTTAAAGGTACATCTATGAAATGTATTTGCCAAATGTACAAGACTGACATGCTATATAATTCAAAAATAGTAAATAAAACATTTAATACATGGTTTGAGGTAATTATTCATTGGAATCCCTAACCATGACCTGAATTAGTATTTTTTTTGTAAAATGTGTCCAAAATGGAAGGAATCCTTAGGAGTAAAAAACCCTCAATTTCATTCATGTGTTATGTCAAGTAGTGGTTGTTGGTCAAATCATTTTTTTATCAGCAAATGGTTTTTATTCAATCTATGAAATAGATTTATTTATATCAAGAAATAAAATATCTATTACATGAAGTGAGATCTACCTCAAGGTAAACCACCATAAATACCAAATCTTCTCAAAATATTACAAAACATTTTCAACTAAAACCTATTTCTACCCTAAACAAGTCTCTCATATAAAAACCTACAAACCACCCTTATCAAAATAAAATAATAAGAGTGTTTAGAATATTAATTGTGCATGTTAGCTATCAAAATAAATAGGGCATAACATGTGCTCACCATCAAAAGCTCCTAAAATTTCATTAAAATAACACAAAAGTGATTTATATAGTAAAATTTTAGAAATGCAATACACACAAACACCTATGATATGCATGTAAACTATCCAAATAAGCAAGGCTACTAAAGAAACATGGGAGAGGATGATCCCATTATCAAAATATATAGATCCCACAAAAATAAACCATTGTAAACTTAAACAACAATCCATATCTTATGCAGTTATTCCAAGCAAGTCTTAAAACTAAACCTCTTCATTAATACCCATTTATCATGACCAAAATAATTCCTTTCAGATATCACAATTATAAACTTTTACTTAGATCATTAGATCTAGATGCTAGGGCAACATGAGACACTATCTTTAAATTTGGTTAATGTGATAGAAATCCATTATGAAATGAATTATCATATTTTTTTTTATAGGGTAAAAACCAAGTTTTATAGGGATCCTAAAATCACCAAAGTGTAGTACATAAATTATAAATAGGCTAACCAAAGGCTGAAAAACCAAAACATCAAAAAACCACTATACTATACCAAAAGCAAAGAAACCAAAAAACCAAAAACAAAGCTTAGGAGGGAAGCCCCTCTAGTGGGTATTCAACACATTCAAGATTATTCATGGGAATGTCTTGATTTACCTTTGAAATCTTGGCCTATGTATGGTTCTTGGGTCATTCAAAAACTTCACTAGGAAAGATCATACAAGCTCGCTTCTATCCTTTAACCTACAAGGGAAACTACTTAGGGGGATCCCCTTGAGGGAACCCTGAAGGGAAGATTTAAAGATCTTAGGTGATTGAATGATATGGGTCTAGGTAGGTTGGGTAGACTAAATGAAAGAATATACCATGGACTCAACCTGTCTATGCTAAGTAATCTAATCTTGAATGAGCTTGGCAAGGGTCATCCTTACTTTTTGAACCTTGAAGTTTAATTTTTATAGCTATAATTTGTTCCTTTCCATCTCATCAGACAAAATGGCATTCCATTTATAAGTAGTCTCCATAGAGGTACCCACATTAAGGGAGATCTACTTAGGTTTAAGAATGAATATCTTGAGGGGGAGGTCATCAAGAAGGGATTTGGAAGGGCTAGCTAGGGGGTGCACTCAGAGGGTTGATAGGATCTTGAGGTGGGATCCTCAACCAGGGAGTCCTCCTTAAAGGAGGAACTCCATGAGGGGACCTCCCTAACATGGAGGTATTTGTCGTGCTTTACAAGGATAAGGATTAACCCTTAGTGGAGGATAAGGCTAGTGTCATTTACTTGATGTGTCAAAATAGTGTTTTCAAGGGACTTAAGTAGAAAGAAAGACAAACTAATTTTATAGACAATAAAGTTATTCAATAGTAGAAAATGGTAGAAAAATATAAGAGTGTATTTAACTTCAAGAGTCATATAGCACATGACTTGAAGATAAATATCAGGTCAATAGAGAGGGAGATCCACCCATGGGAAGACTTTATTATTAGTCCTCATAAAGTATTTCATCTAGAAGAATCATTGCAGTAGCTCTTATTTCTTTGTTTGGTCTTTGAATGCCTTGGTGCCTTCACATGACATATCAGTCACTTCACCAATTTATTCCTCTAAAATAGTGACTCTTATTTCATGAGTGGTCACATCACATTTGTTCTAGGCCATGCCAAATTCATGGGCCACTTTTGCATTATGATCTATGACTCTCTCCATAAACTCGATGAGGCCCCCACATTTGAGTTTCTTCTAGACTTTTATCTGGCCACAAAATTTCTTGTAAGACATGGGTTCCAACCTTTCCCTATCTCCTCCCATTGAATCAATGTCCATAGAGCCAAGATGATTAGGAGGAAGATTTTATATGGAGAAAATTTGGAAAATGTGAATAGATTTTGGGAAACTCATCAATGACATGTTATAGAAATTATTCCACCTTCTATAGATGTAATTGAAAATTAGCTTAATTAACATCCACCACTTCGAATAAATATTATGCATATGTGGTGATATGATGTTTATATCATGCATTGGTACTTTCAACTCATAAGACATTGAGAACATTATTAGGAATGGTACTTTCCTCATGATAGTTAGTTAAACTATGGAGTTCAACTTCAATGTTGGTAAGGAGATCCTCAACCCCATTGCCTTCCCTATAGGTATGGATAATTTGGAATGGGTACATGACCCTCAAGAGTTACTTGGCATCGTCAATGATATATTTTATAATGTGAGAGTGAATTATTTTCCCTTCCAGATCATTTAGAATATTTAAGAAATCACCCTCCATAATAATCCTATTCTGAATGATTCTAGAAGCTAGTTGTATACCCTAGAGAGCTGCCTTGGTCTTTTTAAGGTGATTTGTTTGGGTTCTCATAGGACCTGAATAAGTGGCCAACATTTCCCCTTTTGAATTCCTTATAACTCCACCTCCACTTGCAGGACCTAGGTTGCCTTTTAAGGCACCATCAAAGTTCAATTTGGCTTATCATCTTCAACCTATATAAAACTAGTAAACAAGGCAAAACATTTTTGACTAGGGGACAACTCATCCCCAAACACATCTCTTTAATCTAAAATAGTGTGATAGTGGGGTACCCCTCCATCTAAGTGAGACCACCCCATAATTTTGATAAAAATTATGGACATCCAATCATTTTCTAAAGGCATAATTCCATCCCATATTCATAAAATCATTAAAAACCATTTCCATTAAGAAGCTCAAAATATTTTAGGAAATAAATTGACCCTTCTTCATGAACCTTACTTACCTTAATTTTCCAACCAAAGCCTAGACATTCCATCACATTTTAAAGTTTAATGAACCCTAGTTTGAATCTCCCAATTTCTAACCCCATAACCATCTGATCTACCCCTAAAAACTTTCATTATTTTCCAAAGTCTTCTACAACCTAAAAACCTCTTTTATAAAAATAATATTTCTAGTCCCCCCACAATAACACGCAATGTTTTCCAACTCACCCCTACCCATATTTTCCACTAGTTCTTCAACCTATTTACATACTAAGATAGGGTCTAGACACTGAGTTATAATCAATACCTCATTAGGGTATTGGGATAAGCCCCCAGGATAAAATCATATCTTACCATCCTTAGATCTAATCCCTTTCAATTTCTTCATTATTTCCATTTTATTCTATACTTTGATTGATCTAGTTTCTATCATTCCTTCTAGGTTTCATTCTTTATTCTATGATTCATACCATTATTCAAGCTGTAGTTTTTTAAAAAAATGGACCAAAGAATAACAAAAGAAACATATCTTTTGAGGCATCTCATAACTTACACTCTGATACTGGTCAAAACTTTCTTTTAGTAGGTATAAGTCTTGAGTTCCATTGTCATAATTTAATTTTTTGCACTTTTAGAGTTTGACTAGATTTGAGGTCAAAGCTCTTTAAGGGGGAAGGATGTTGTGTACATAAGCATATTATATATTTATATAATTAGTTTATCATTACTTTTATTATGTTATATTTTGGGTTTCTAGAGTTAGTGAGTGGTTAGATAACGAGTTAGCCATGGGTTGATTAGGGTTTCTAGTGATTGAATTCAAAAGGAGGAAAACCCTAAAGAATGTATATTTTATTAGCCACATGTTGATATAGATTTCATTATGTGAGAGTTATTTTGTTAAAATTAGTTTTATAGTTATAATCCACATTTGAGGAAGTAATAACTCCCATCTTTCTATTTATCAACATTTTTACTCTATATTTTTCAGTTTTGTTTTCTATTATTATTTGGAATGCATTATTGAGAGTGCATGAAATAGGTATGAAGTTTTTTTATAATTTTCAAACTATATATAAGATATTGATTTTGTCCTGCTCAAACCTTGATTTAGGTATCTGTTTTGAAGAGAACCACATATTTTAGAAAAAATGTTAGGAATTAAAGTTATTCTAATATTTCTTAGCAAAATTATAAATTAAATACAATGAACTTAGTAGATTAGGTGGAATACTAAAACATGACCCTATTAATGATAAGGTAAATATATACTGCATAAATAAAAAAGTTAGATGCAAAGTTAGTAAATTACATCTCTAATGCAAGGTAAAAAAATACGTGAATTAATGCCAATATTTTTATCTTCAAAATGTTATGTCAATCATGTGCCTTAAGTCCTATTATGTATCCATAAAATGTGAATGCATGTTCATAGAGGACACATAGCCATTTGGTGTGTGAATCTATTGCATTCTTTGATCCACCAGTTCAGGTTGGTCTTTACTTAATATCCATGTAGTAGCTTCTTCATTTCATAGACTCCTCTTTATCTTAGAGGCTTTGAGATATGGTCTAGAAATTGTTGTGTCTTTGTCTTTTCTAGAGATATAATTATATATACAAACTAACACATCCTTAAATACATGCATTGAAACCAAAATATATGAAATTAATAATTTATCCAAATATGGGATATTGTCTAAAATAGATAGTGTTTTCATTATTTATTGAATTTCAACATTTTGATTATTTTATAACAACCATAAATCTCTCCATAAATATTGAGGAATGTCATCATTTTATTTTTTTGCATACTTACATGAATAATGTGTACCAATCCTTAGGTGACTTAAGATTTGGAGGTTATTTATATTAGGTTTTCCATCAAACTCATTTATTTTTCTAACATGGTATTCATGGTCTATGGGTGAGAATATATGATGCCCTTTGTAAGCAACCTGTTTGAGATGTTTTGATGATATTCCACATAGTTAGTTACCACAACTTGAGCATACATACTTTGCATTTATTGAAAGACACACACACACACACACACACACACACACACACACACACACACACACACATATAATTTATTACAAACTTAGTATATAATTTAAACAAATACAAATATGAATTTAGTATTTTAAATATTAACATTTAATAAATACCTAAATAAACAACCATCCTAGGAAAATCATGAATAGTCTAGTATAAGATGCCATAGTAGGTGAACTAATTTTGATCAATTGGATTTGAAAGTTGATATATTGTAACATTATTCCATAATTTTTGAAACTCATAAATTTGATGTTCAAGGTAGACATCCATATTTCTAACTTGATGTTTACCATGCACCAATAATGATGACATTAAATGTTCCTTATGAATCATCAACCATGGAGGAATATTATAATTCATCACCACTTTTGCCTAGATGGAGTGGCTAGTTGATAAGTTGGAAAAGGGTTAACACTATCCATTGACAAATCAAACCATGTACACTACCTACCTTATCTTTGAATATTTTAGGACATAATTAATTAATTTTCTTCATTTCATTTGAATCTAAAGGAACATTCAAAATTTCATCATTAATTCTATTGTTATAATTACATGTCATTAACCTTACAAGCGACTTGTAATAGGAAAGATGCTTTAGTCTAAAAATTATTGGAAAATGTCACAATAACTTATCTACAATGGTAGCACCTCTAAATCTTTTACTATTATGGTGCCCTGCATTTGAGACAACTAATAATCTATTCATATTCTTTCCATTAATAATGCAATCATTTTTATACATGTCATATTTTACATAGAGAGTCCATAAATTTTATGAAATTTGTTGCACCTCTTGATATGAGGATGGAAGTGTATTCTTTTTGTGCAAAAAATTATTTCTAGGACGCATTAAAAATATAAAATATATTATTAGATTAAATAGAAGTTAAATCATATATAATTTATGTTTATATAGATTGATAACTATTGCTCAACCTCAAAAAAAAATTAATACTAATGTCTAACCATCCAAATATTGATTTGAAGTCCATCGATAGAAATATAACACCTAAAATTGATTATCTCAAATGTCTCACTATAAACAAATGATTTTGATAAAATTACATAATTTTACCATCTCATTTAATGTCCTCATGATTTAATAGTTTTGACCTTAGATCACACACAAAAAAAATTGAATCATTATTCATCATATGTAGCTTCTTTTACAATTGCCAATTCCTAAAATGTAGGATTTTTAGCTATATGTTATAACCACTCAAAATATTATGAGTGAGTTGTTTTAAAAACCTATACAACTCACTCAAACCTATTCTCACTCTCACACACTCATAATATGAATATTACCTATGACATACTAAGTAATATTCCTAACATTCCCCCTAGTATGGACATATGGATATGAATCACACTATATATAGTGGAAACAAACATGTACGTCAACACATACACATATGTTAAAAAATAGACCATATATGCACTCTTATTCTTTTGATAACCTACTTATGTAAACACAATTGTTCATGCTTTCAATTCTAGTGAGTGTTTGATTTCTCACTCAGATATCACTTACATCTCTACTTCTAGTGATAACCTACATATGTAAACAAAATTGTTCATGCTTTCACTTCTAGTAAGTGCAAGGATTCCCACTAACATATCACTTATGAAGTAATTACACATCAGATTATATACACTTTTATTTACAATGAGCGTTGGGCTTCTCACTGAATTTTCCATTTGTATCCTCTATCCTTGATCATTTTCACCCAATCACGAACATCTTGAATGGAAACCAATGCATTAATTATCATTTTCAACATTATTCTATTTTACATAGACATGTTTTTACACATGTTATAAAGGAGGTCATATTATTTTGATATTTCATCCATTACAAGGAGAGAATTTTGATTTTTTTCATAGACTCACGATATATACAAGCTTTTATTTTTAAACTAACAACTAATGACACTCTAATGACTGTAATCCAATTTAGAGTAACAATAACTAGATAAAAACAACCATAAAAAATAAATTCTATTAAAAAATACTAAATAATTCAAACTAAAAAAAATAACAATATTTTCATTTAAAAACAAATAATAACTATATTAAAAATTCCTAATAGATTAAAACTAATCTATAATTTGTAAAATTACAGACTTAAAAATGACACATAACATTTATAAAAAAAAAGATAACTCATACTTTATTTTAAAAATAACTCATACTCTATTACCTATTACATATACAAAATTTAACAAACTTAAAACTTACACAACACAAAATCTAAAATATGCATTAAAATTTCCTCTATTTAGGCTATTTTGACTACTGAACATATCACTTTTAACTTAAAATTTTAAACGCCAACTACAAAGAGACATATATTTCTTTATATCTCTTAGGTACTTTTTTATTTGTAAGTTGCACTTTTGGCCTGAATAAAGAGTGTTTGGAACTTTGATAAACATTCATTTTTATGTGGATCCTTCTTTGACACCATATCATCATTAAATTTGATTAGAAGTGTTTTGTTTAGCAGTGCCTCTAGGAAAAGAGATAACCATTAGGATGCATGTGGATTTTCCCTAACTACCCAAAACCCTATATTTTTTTTCACTTTTCTCCTAAAATATGATTAATTAAGAACTATTTTTTATAAAGGTTTTACATAAAATTTCAAACTATTTATAACACCTCAATGACTCATGCTAGCATACCAATAAAAATAAATTCAACAAAGGCTGAAACAACTTTTGATTCTCACATGCACCTCTAATTTACCTTGAAGACACTTTTTAAACTTTAAAAAACTAATTGATAAATTTAAAAAATAATTATATGCAAATTATACTAAAAACTAAAATATAAAACTAGTCTCTCACATCAGCTGGGGTAGCCATGAATTAGGATATGCCCCTTAAAAAATAAGTGCCCCATATTTATCTCATAGGAAACCCATTTTGATACCAATAATAGTTTTTATCTTATATTGTAGACCAAAAACCTTAAGGTATTATTCATCATCCATAACTTCTCATACAATTGTCAACTCCTAAAATGTAGGAGTTCTTAACTATCTTTTATAACCACTCAAACTATCATGTGTGATTTGATTTAACAAATTATAGAACTCACTCAACCTTAATCTAATTCTCACATACTCATAATAGTAATATTCTCTATGATGTACTAACTAATATTCCTAGTAAGATTATCATCAAAATTATGTTATTAATAATCATCACCAACTTTATGATCAATAGAGGAAAATAAATGGTCCACCATATCTGTGAGCTCAATGCCCTCTTTTCAAACATCTTCATCAAAAATTTTATGAAGATGATGTTATTTTTTCCAACACTCAAAAATATTAGGCTCTAAAACGTATTTAAGTTAATTTTTTGTGTGACCTTTTGATGTTACCAAGATGCATGCCATCATCAGAATGACACAACAAGAACTCACATTTTCTCGTATTTCTTCTTCGATATAGTTGAACATCAACATCATTTTTTAAATATTCACTATCAAATATTTCATGCATATTAACTTTATTTTTAACATAATAACTTTAGACGCCAACATCAACATGACTTGATTTGAAGATAACATAAAAAATCCCATTTACTACGAAATAAGTACTATATTTTAGAATTATTTTATCAACGTGTCCTCATCCTCACCTACTTTATCCACTTCCATTTCTACCTTGATGAGGTTGTGATGACTCTCCCTAAACATAAATATTTAAAAATAACTTATAAATATTTAATAAATTAAAATTAAAATAAATATAAATATAAAAATAATTTTAAAATTTTCATAGTAATATTAATGTTACTTACAAACTGATGTGATGCTTCTATATTTACTAATTTGAATGGTGTATTTATAGGGGGAAAACTTGGGATAAGTAGAGATATATTTATAGAGCCTAAATTTTTTTATATATGTGGTGTATGTTAGCTATATGAATGATAGCTATCTGATAATGAAAATATATCTATGACACTTGTTTTAGAACAATGTATGGTTTACAGCATAAATATTTTCAATGTTTAAAAAATAGATTCATGTTCTACTAAATTAACATATTCAAAACACTAATGGATAAATAAAGTAACTTATCTTATCCTACACCAAACTCAACTCTTCTAAAATCATGTCACTTCCACCAATCCTCTTCAAAATGAAATGGTTTTGAGATGCTTCATGTAAAACATATATAAGAATAAGTCCTAATTTTGAATGAAAATATTTTTGATGCAAACCCAATACTAATAGTGTCATAATTATAATCATACATTTGTATCATATTAGTACCGCATTTACACCATTAAAATGTTAAAAAATAAAAAAAGTGAATGGGTGATGCTCACCATATCCAATTCATGGTGCCATTCCCACAAAATATATTAGGGATGTCTTCCTTGCATATACATGATAAAATACACAATTATTTAATTGAGGACTTTGAGTATGATATTGTATGTATGATTTTTGATAAAGACAAGAAGTAATATAAGATAAGAAATATTTTCCCTTAAATGATTAATTTATCCATGGAGCATGAGACACCACATGTTGATGTTTTCTCTCTAATGATAAAACCTTAGCTAAATTTATGAGAACTAACGTGGATTTAACTTCATGTTATCATAATAATATTTTTCCTTTTCATTTGAATAAATGTGAATAAGTTTTTGAAGAAGAACCTTCACATGATGATAATGATGATATAGAACTTAATGATTTAAATGTTTTTTCTATTATAATTTATATGGAAGGTAGATATACATTGCTTAATAAAGATATAATTGATGTCAATATTGGCAGTCTTGAAAACTCTAAGATATTTAAACTTGGTATTGCTCTAACACCTGAAGAACAAAAAATGTATATTGATATATTAGTTGAATATAGATATTTGTTTAATGGTCTTATAATGATATTCTTAGTTAATGCACTTTTTCTGTTCGTAATCTTGTTGTTCATCATGAATTTAAACCTGTGAAACAAAAGATTATATAAAATGCATCCAAAATTTTATTTCTTTAACGAAGATATTAAAAGTTTACTTATTATTGGTTTTAATGGACTAATTGATTATTTTTCATGAATTTAAAATAATTTACTTGTAGGGAAACCAATGAGGGAAAAAATAATGTATACTATTTTTTCATAATATTAATAAAGTATATCCTAAAGATAGCTTTTAAGTACCTAATAATGATATGATAATTTTTTATTGAGGGTAAACACTTTTGATTGAATCTATGAACTAGATAAGAGGGTTTTGACATGTCCCCCAACCTGTTAATTTTTTTTATAAGACAATCAATAAATATCATCAAGAATATCAGGGCAAACAAGCTTAAATAATTGAAAAAAAAAACTATCAACAAACAAAAATTATCCCAACTCAACATTAAAAATAAAAAGTTACAAACATGAGTCAACAAGAGTCTACATAAAGTAGGTCTATCTTGCAATAACCATTAACTTAAATTTATAACCTTCATCTAAAACCCTTAGCTAAATCAACCAATAAACAAAATTTTAAAATAATATTCAACAAAGCTCAACCAGGATAACAACTATTAGGGCAAACAAATCCTGACCCACAAGACATCAACATAACAAAAACAAAAACTATAAGTATGAATATCCCAACTTACTATCTAAATAGAGGCCCCATCCTACTTGGACATAAGATCAAAAAGAAACACATCCTTAATCTGGCCTATAACACTAAATCCCCATAAGAGGTTACAAAAATGATGTAAATTTTTTATAAATAATCTCACTGAATGAAACATATTTCAAATGTCATGATGTCCACCAAATAAAAATAAACCTAAGAGATAAATATGTAATATCATTCACTCTGAAAGATATAAAAATGAACCTCTATCCATAAAGGAGCACCACCAAGCTTGGTCTCTAGGTAAACAACTCAGAATAGCATTAAAAGTCCTTCACCAAAACCCTCATAAGAATTTGTGTTTAAGAAACCCTGTCTAAGCTCATTCATGCACGAGACCACCAAATAGATACAATAAACTCCAAGGAAAATAGATCTAATAATAAAACACCTTGGAAGCTCCCAAAGTAAATAGAGCATAAACTATAAATGCTCTATTTAGGCTTGCAACCCCAAACAAGAAGAATCACAAATGAACCTCTTCATTGAGGCTTTAAGGAACTAGGAGGATGGGAAAACTAATACCCTATGCTTTAGTAAACATACCATCAGGGACAGCTATGAAACATGCACCACCATAAGGTAAACTAGGAACCCTTACCCAACAAAAATTTGAAAATACTAGCCAACAACAAGTAAAAACCTTCAAGGATTATATATTTGTCATTAAAAAATCATACATCTCATTGAGACTCAACATAAATTAAAGGGGATTTGATGCTACCAAAAACATCTAATGGCTAAACAAATAACTAATGCAATATTGAAAACCAAAAAAATCCCATCTTTCATCAAACCAAATCCCAACAGGGAGAACCAGACCTATAAAAAGGATTGGATCCATAGTTAAAAACTTGGCCTTTGACCAAGCACAAGGGAATCAAAGAAATACCAGCCATGTAATAATGATATGATAGTTGAATCTACTATTGGACATGAAATAATTTTATTCATAGATGGATGTTCTAGTTATTATCAAATTAAATTTAACCCAAGAGATCAACATAAGCCTATTTTTGCTACGACTTGGGGTACATGTTGCTATGTCTTATGCCTTTTGAACTAAATAATGTAGGTGATATTTATCAAATATCTTTGATGCAAAGCTTCCATGATTGAATGCATAATATCTTTGAGGACAATGTTGATGACATCTTAGCTAAGTCAAATAAAAAGAAGAAGATCATCTTCAATACTTTAGAATGTTTTTAAAATATTTAGACCTTATAAGGTATGTCTAAACCATAATAAATTTGTGTTTGATGTGACTTGAATAAAAATATTAGGTTTCATTATTTCTAAGAAATGTAAAATAAATATATTTTGATAAAGTAAATGCTATAATATAAATGCCTCCTCTTAAAAAAATTAAGCAATTAAGAAGTTCGGAAGGGAAACCCACATGCATTATAAGATTTATTTCTCAACTTGTTTATAGAATATAATTTTTTATAAATTTCTTGGAAAATAAATAAAATTTGAATGGGATGACATTAAATTGTATCTTATTAACTCTCATTCTACGATTCCACTTATTCCAAATTGTAGACACTTAATTTTGGTACAAACATTTTTATTTAAAATGTTTTTAGTATTTTTTATGTGTATGGGCCATCACCACCTTTAGTTAGGTATTTATTGGAACTTAATTATCTTTATTATTCTTGTTTGTGTCATCTATTGAACTTATTTTCTTTTGTTTATAATTTTGTCATGTTTATGTTGTGTTCATGAGCTTGTTTTATCTCT
Source organism: Torreya grandis (assembly GCA_037957365.1). Classification (NCBI taxonomy): domain Eukaryota; kingdom Viridiplantae; phylum Streptophyta; class Pinopsida; order Cupressales; family Taxaceae; genus Torreya; species Torreya grandis. The sequence goes on from JARHVA010000662.1 coordinate 4,480,677, forward strand.
CTTTTATTTTTCTATGCTTGTTTATTCCTCTAGGATAGGAACGATAATCCCCTATTATTTTCCTAAGTTAGATTGGTAGGATTTTAAATCCTATTGTCTATGTTTTTGGGGCCCTTCTACTTATGGTTTCATATTTTTGGTGATTAGATTTTTTTTTAGTTGTTTCATTTTCTCTTGTCAACTTTTGCATGTTGATAACTCTTTGATTCAACCCATTGCTTGTGAATTTTAATGATCCTTATATCATTACATAATTCCAATAAATATCCAAAATTATATTGGAATAATTTTTATTTATTCTTGATACAAGTGTCCAACCTATTTGTTTATTTTCAAGTCTAGGCACATTCTACATTGACATTAATCTATCTCTGCTTAAAGAATTGCATCCTGCACCAAATTGACCTAGAAAACTGTGCATGTAATTGCATCCCACACTTAGAGAGACAAGGTGGATCTTATACACTCAAAATTTTATATTCACACTCATATGAATAAATAAGGGTATAATTTTGGCATACAAGATACATAGATACAACCCCACGTTGGTGGATTCCCAACCAAACTACTTCTTCCCTTCTCTTTTTTCTTTAAAATCTTATGGAAAGCTAGGTCAAATACATTGAAGAATTAAAATCAAACCTTTTTTCCCATCAGATACAGAATCACAAATATAATATGGAACAACATCTATTTTCACATATGCACATAAATTTATAGAACTAAAAAAATAGTGTAAGATCAACACAGAAGGATAGGTATGACAATCAAACTAGTTGATTACCAATTTGGCCCAAGGCTTGATCAACACATGCATCAATCTCATTGTTTCATAGTCAAAGGCTTATATTTTAAACAAAGGTTGATACACATCTACACAACCCATATCTACTCTCAAAAATCTAAAATTTGAAAATGAGTGACAATTCCAATTATAATTCTTTCATATTTCCATTTCTTATTTACAATTATTAAATTGTCTAGTTGCAAGCATTTTAGCCACTAGGGTAGATCTAAATGTACTATTTTATATTTTTAATAGTATGACTCCCTAGAATATTAGTTTCACCTTATTTATTTATGGTATAACCTTGATTTATTATGAAACAAAAATATGTCATTTTAAAATTTATGCCTAAAAGTAGAATTTTCAACTAAAAAAAGTAGACATTATAAGATTAAAAATAAAAATCATGTGATTGAAAATGTTGATGTTTTTAAAGTACAACATTTAAGATTTATTTATCTAGTAGGTCAACTAAATGGATTATGCTACTAATGAAATTTTATCTCAAGTTTGTTTCACACAAATATGTCAAATGATAGATAATTTTAGACTAATTAGTAGACACTCTTTTACTATTTGATGTTCCTTTGAATGACAACTTCATAAATGAGTTTATTATGCATGTTGAAAAAAATAAGATGTGTTGAATGTACATTAATGGTTTAATTATACTTTAGGTATAAGTGCATGAAACATAATTATCATCAGTTAAGGAGAGACCATGTCATTATCATATGGACTTGGTTTTTATTGTACTAATATTATTATAGAGTATGAGGTAAACATTTTGGGTTTTGTATAATAAGGGAATTGAATGTCAAATATATTAAAGTGTATTAATAATCCCAAATTTTGGTAGACAAAGTAAAAAAGTACCTATCAAAATATAAACACCTAAATATTGTACAAAGCCCTTTTCCATAGTGTCTTATCCCCAATTTATCATATTTGGTCTACTTTTTATGTCTGCATATTTATAGGACTTATGTAGCCCCACATTGCTCTCTATTTATCCTTTGAGAATTAAAGGTAAATTTAAGACTTATCAGGACCTATATGATAGAACAGTGTACTAAATATCATATGTTATCATGCTTCTAATTAAGATATGAGCCTTTATTATTTCCACGTCAGAATCACTCCTTTCACTAGTCAATCTTGGATAGACACTAACCTACACAATTTTACCTTATTTTCCTTTATGGTTAATTTGTATTTTTTATTGATCATGTACTGTTAATTTTTCTCCTTATTATTTCTAAATGTTGCCTATGTGCACAACTTATCCTAGAACATGGTCCTATATATACAAGTCATCCTAAACCATTTTTGGGAATAAAAAAGGGATCATAAAAATATGATAAATATTATTAATGATAAATACCTAGAGAAGATCCAAGTATCAAGCGTCATCATTCCTCCTACTTCAAGTTGAAATTCATAGAGTTGTATTTTACACACTTCTAAAAAATTTGTTTATCTTGATCTCTTATCATCTCCTTATACCAAATGAATGTTTTAGCTTGCAATTAGTTGCATCATCAATTATAGGGAAGAGGAGGTTTAAATTATTTTCTTGAGATATTCCATTTACACACACTTAAAACTACGTGGAAGTATTATTCTAGCATGTGGGATATGTAGTTTGCAATGCCTAAATCCATAACCCATTTTTTTATTTTGAGTTCCAAGATAGGTCAAAGAGAATGATACTTAAATTTAGAATATTATTTATATAAAAAAAAAGTGAGGTGAGCATACATGAAGATAAAAAATCATTCATCAAACCAATCTTGAAAAAATGAAATTATGATACCATACATAGGTTAGACTTTATGGAAAATAACTAGACTCAACAGTAAGAATCAACCTAGGTCAAATCCATGATTTTTCGAAGAGTCCTAGATTTTAGGAATAGAACACATATAGTCTATATAATCACATTATAAATCCATATTTTAGTTACAACAACCATGTGTCATCTTTTCTTGTCTTTTATTTTATACTTACTTTCCATATCATAGTTCATTTATCACTTTATATTGTTGCTATTATTTTCCAATTAGGTAGATCCAAATTATATAATTTCATATCTATGTTATTACATCTATTCATTCCAATATTTTATTCCATATTTTTAATAAAACTAAATTTAGGGAAAATATAAATGGTAAACCTTGATATTTTCTTACATTTAACCTAGGGTTTTAAAAATATTCATTCCCATAGGGTTTATTTATTTCATTCATTTTCATATTCTTATCCTAGGATTTATTTACCCTTACTTTTCATATGGTTCATATACCTTTGTGTGTTTATTTCTTGGTTGTCATAATGGTTTAAATTAGCAAAACTATTGAAAATTCTATGTCTTTATTGGATGCTAAGTTGTAAAATATCAAATATTCAAAGGATAAAAAGATTAATGAATGAAATGTTAAATATTACAAATAAATTTTCTTGAAAACCCTAATTTTATTTTTACTTATTCCTAATGAAAATATTTTACACATAATTTAATTCATCAATATGATGACTTTGAAATTGATTACATTCTTAGAAAGAATAATAGACATGTTGATGTTATGGTTAGTATACTTCTTTAGTTTTTATTGACATTCATGAAGAACATGAAACTATAACTATTAATATATTCAAACAACCTATTACTCAAATGGAAAGTCTTAAATTCCTGGATGTATTTTCACTATAGAGTGGTACAAAAACTTTAAAAAGGTATGAAATTTTTTACAATTATTTGGCAAAAAAATATTTTACTACCATATTTTTCAAGTAATGATAGAGAAATATTCAAAAGAGATGTACTTTAATATGTCATCATTATATATGCACTTTACATAATATCTTTTGATAGTCAATTTATCAAATTTATTGGGCTCAAAGAAACTATAATTGCATTACAAGAATCATATGATATTAATTTGGGTGGTCATTTCAACAAAAAAAAATTACACAAAAGAAGTTAATTAAAATGAGATAATACTAGAATACAATGAAACTTTATTGTCATGATTATGTAGAATAGTGTGAAATATGTTAAAATCATAGTGATATTAAGCATGCTCCTTCTCAATAGTTATAACCTATGATTTCACCATGGCTATTTTATATAAAAGGTTTTGATTTGAGTGGGAAAAAACCAGAATCTTTAGAAGGTAGTAAACTTACATTTATAGCTACAAAATATTTCACAAAATGGGTAGGGGTAGATCCTCTCACAATAATTAGAACGGGAGACATTTTCATATTTTTAATGGAAAATATTATCTCATAATTTGTTTGGTTTGCCTTCTAAAATAATTTTAGATAATGGTTTTCCTTTTAATAATAATACAATCAAAAGGGTTAGTGGGAACTAAAAAATAAAGTATACATTATTACTCCTTACTACACATAATGGAATGGATAGGTTGAGACTTCAAATAATACTTGTAATTTTTTTTTCAAGGACATTGAACAAACATAAATATGATTGACATAATATGTTATATCTAGATTTAAGACATATATCATAAGTATCATAATATCTATGGGGGAAGCTCCTTATTCTTAGTGTATAGATAAGAAGTTTTCATTCTTCTCTAGCTTGAAATTTTGTTTTTAAGAACATCATTGAAAGGCATAATTGACAATGGCAGTTACATCGAAGAAAGATTACAAAAAAATTAAATGCTTTATGAGAAAGGGATTCATGTAATTACACACTTGAGAGTATATAAAAATAGACTAAATAAAAATTATCACAAAAATACAAAGCTAAGAATACTAAGGAAGAACATGGCAAAAAATGAAAAAATCAATCAAATTATCATGGGTCATTTGTTATTAAAAATAAATTTGGATCATGGGCATACAACTTATCTACTTCATAATGAAAATTTTGAAGGACCAATTAACATTATTCATCTAAAATTGTTCTATACATGAGCCTTGTTTGTTTTATGTTACCATGTTTATTTTGGGAGTATTTTTTTTATTAGTTTTTACTATTTTATTTCATTTTCAACTTTATTCAAATTTATTTTACCTTACCAATCAAATGTTTAAATTTTATGTTTTTATTTTTTAATCAATAAAAGAGGGCTAGAGGGACCCTCACCCTTTTAATAAAATAAAAACATTTTACAAAATAGTTTCATTCGGACAACCCCGTCCAAAACATGATGACCATAACACCTGAATGATAGAAGGCCATCACCTTTGCAAAAATAAAACATCATATCATTTGTAACCATATCTTTTATGGCCTTAAATTGAATAAATTTAGATAATTTAAAATAAACCATTATTTATCTAAAACCATTATGATCCATAGTCAAACCCTTGAATCCAACACCACAAAATGCTCCTAAAAAATAGATGTAACTTTTTTTCTTGTTTATGAGTATGTACTTTTTCAAATCTTATTTCATTTTTTACCTTTTCCAAATAATTTGGATTTATCTTGAGTTTTTAACTTTGCATTCTTTTCACTTTTCTCTAAGATTGTGATTTTATCATCCTTGATGTGTTTTCAAAAAAAATCTTATTATTAAAATTTTTAATGTTTATTCTCATGTCTTTTCCCTTAAAACTCTCAATGATTTGTAGTTGAATAAATAGTCATGTTAATGAAATTGTAATCAAGTATTCTGATTGAAAGAGTAGATGGAGTAATTTTTTTATTATTCACTTTGATTTCTTTGCCTTGAAATTATTATTTAATAATCGATGGGTCCAAATGATTAATATTTTATCTATGACCATATTTTCCATGGATAAAATTTTCTACGATTGATTTGTGGCACCCATGAGGTGCATAAATGATAAACTATAAGTATTTAAACTAGATATATCTATTTAAATGGAGTTTTATAGTTATATAATATGCAATTGAATATAAATAATATGTAAAACTACCATTAAACATTCAAAATATGAAGATAATAATATCAAAATGCCACTTATATTCAAGGGAAAGATTATGGTATATGTACATATTATTTTACCAAAATGTGACACTAGTGTATAATGACACTAATAAAATGATAAAATAAATTGCATGAGAAATATCACTAATACTACACCCAAAATAAACTAATCTACATTATGTTATCTAATTAGAATAAAAGAAACAACAATAAATCATGAACAAGTAAAAATAATCAAAGCAAGATCAACTAGTGATGAAATAACCACACCTTTGTAGAATCTTAGGGTTATGAAAGTGGATCTAGACTATGTAGCTGGAAGATAAGCTCTATGTGAAATATATAGGTTTGAATCCACTATGATGGATTTGGTGTTTTTTTTTATACCACTAGATACGCCTAGGGTAGTTACAATTGTTGAATGTGTGTTGTTTTTCTAACAAGTGAGTATGTTCTTTGGTGTCAAATTTTTACTACACACACTATAATTTTGAGATTTTATGAAAGGTGCATAGAGTGATGTTGCATATTCTTATGTAGTGACATTCTAGAATTCATGGGAAATTTTATTTGAACAAATGGAAAAAGGTCCAGGGGCCCATGAAAAAAATAAGGATAAATTCAATAACTTGTCAAATACGCCTATGGTAGATTGGGTAGACCACTGAATAAGTTATACAAACAAAAACATTAGGAAAAAATAGATGAATAATAAAGGGGTAGATAAAGATAAAGGATTGGATCCCCAAAGCTGGAAAACACATAAGAAAGAGAAAATAGAAGAAAAAGAGTAAGATAAAGCCACACAAAGACAAAGGAGAGAAGAAAAAACACATGAGAAAAACACCAATAAGTACTTCAACAGATTTGATGAACCACATGCAAAAAACATCATTATATTGGAATAACACACCTTGTATCAAAATTAGGAGTCTATATAATGCCCCTACTTGGATGTGAGCATGTGAGTGAATGCATGTGTGTGTAAAATTAAACTAATACATAATTGATGTAATACCTTGACTTATCCAGGTAGGAAGGATGAAACATTTACATGTGTCCATTCAAAGTTAAATTGTTCATAAAATTATGGTGTACTTGTGAATGTGAGTAATGTCTGTATACCCAAAAGTATTTAATGTTGTATTGAATAGATGCCAAATATAGTAATTTTGAAATATGTAAAATGAATTTAGTATAAGAATGACTATAGTTATTTATATTGTAACCTTTTTAACCTTTTAGGACTTAGGGAGTATAAATCCTATGTTTGTTAAAGAACTGAGTATGCTAAATTAGGGTAATAATATGTAATAAATATAGCCACTAATTTATTATAGAATTGACTAACTTTGACCTTTATAAAAATATAAATAAATAGTGTAAGTAATGACTTAGCTGAAAAATAATTTAGACTAACGGTTTGGAGGTTGGAAACTAAGGTAGAGGCAAAGGTTGGTCTGAATGTTGTGTTGGTGTTCTAGATTTTCACCCTAGCTAAGAATGGGATTATTTAGGTTCTCTACTCAAATCTAGTCTGATATGGGAATAAATCTAGGTTTTATGTATCCTAATAATGGATCAGACCTCTGGAGAAGGCTAGCTTCCTTTTGGATCTATCATCTATACTAAGCCTAAACTAACACTTGCTTGGGGAAAAGGGAGAGAGGTTTTAATAATAACTTATGAAAGCATGTAAAAAGAGGTGATGAAAAAATTATTTTATCACTCATACTCACACAAGACACATTTTGAGATGCATTCAAGATCATATAAAAATAACTCACATTAGTTTTTCACAAAAAAGGCATGAACTGACTATTAATTTATTATGGAAGGGTAGTTATCCACTTCCAAAATTAACCAAAAGACCATATATTTCACTTAGAATGACCTATGAGGATTTATAAAGTAATTCATGAAGGTAAGATCATTTAGATAGAGACAAGGAAAACATACATTCACTTAATGAATCAATGAACTCATAAGACACACTTTAATTAAGCTAAAAAATGGAGGAATTTAGTCTTTTATATACATGAAATAGGTGTTAAAGTACATATATTGGTAGATTTTAGTAATACCAAAGAAAGGGATCAATTAAAAGGCCTGGAAACCTATATTTATAGAAAAGAGAGAGAGAGAGAGAGAGAGAGAGAGAGAGAGAGAGAGAGAGAGAGAGAGAGAGAGAGAGAGAGAGAGAGAGAGAGAGAGAGAGAGAGGAGAGAGAGAGAGAGAGAGAGAGAGAGAGAGAGAGAGAGAGAGAGAGAGAGAGAGAGAGAGAGAGAGAGAGAGAGAGAGAGAGAGAGTTGTGCATTGAAAGAGGCCCAACCACTTTTGATGGATTAGCACCAATCCGAGGACACCAAGTCATGATCTTATCAAGAAGTAACAATCTCTATAAAATAATTAAATTCTCATTGTGAACATAATATTCCATGAATTTGGTTATACAACCAACTCTCTTGTCATTTATATCCTTGTTCAAGAGAAAATCTTTGACACTTGGATGGGAAACCATCAATGTATCTTATTATTAGACAATAAGTATCTAAACTTTTTTAGAGACATTATAAATGAAAGTACATGATTCTCAATAAAATCATACCTTATTTCATATTATTTTAAGCTTTGACTGAAGAATTTTATTGGATTTTCTAAATTTTATTGATTTTGCTGCATAAGCATACTTGAAATTGTGTCAATTTTAGCACAGGTGTACATGATAAAATACTTTATGAAGTTAGGGTTTAGGAGTGTAGGAGCACTAGATATGGATTTATTAATCTCTTAAAACCTTCTTACTCTTTCTTTGGACCATCTGAAACTCTAATTTTTCTTTACCATAGTTGTAAGTGGCCTAGCTAAAGTGGAAAAATATGAAATTTACCTTCTTATAAAATTGATCTTGCCTAAGAAGCTTTGTATATCTTTCTTGTGCTTAGGCAAGGAAAGTGAAAGAATTAAATCTATTATATTAGGATCTATATTCATACCATACTTGTAAATCACATGTCTAAGAAGCTTACCTTCATGAATTAAGAAGACACTCTTTTTGGGATTTAGAGATATCCCAAACTGTCTACATTTTTCAAATACTTGCTTGTGGTGAATCATGTGCTCAACTCCACTATCAGAGAAGACTATTATGTCATCCAAGTAAACAAGTATAAACTTGTTAAGGAGACCTTGGAACACCATATCCATAGATTTATTAAAATTATCTTTAGAATTAGATAAACCAAATGGCATCTTTCTATATGAAAATGTGCCCCACTTTATGGTGAAGGTTATTTTGAATTGGTCTTCTTCCTTGACCAAAATCTGGTTATAACCACTATAGCCATCCAATAAGGAGAACCTTTCTGAACCTACAACTAGCTATAGAATTTCTCCATTGATGGAAATAGATAGTGGTTTTTAAGAGATTCCTTATTCAAGTCATGAAATTCAACACATAGTCTTATTTCATCATTATTTTTTTGTACTGGAACAAGGTTTGCCACCCAAGTTGAGTGCCTAATTGGAAATATTATAGATGATTCAATGAGCTTATGTAGCTCATCTCTCATCAAATGTTTAATATGTGGGATAATTATCCTTTGCCTTTATCTAACTGGCCTAGTCTCATCCTCTAACTCAATCATGTGTTGAGATAGACTTAAATCAAATCCTGTAAGTTCACTGTACTACTGTGCAAAGACATCTACAAAAATTGAACATAACTCAATAAAAGTTTCTCCACATTTGTATAGTGTTCTTCCTTGGTTGATAAAGAAACTTTTATTTTCTTAATTCATCATCATTGCTAAATATATTTTCAAGGGCGACCAACCCTTTAGGAAAATTATTTATCTTCAATTGCGTAATCTAGTCACGATATTGTTGTGAAAACTTGTCTTGGTTCCTTGATGAAAACTCAACCTTTTCTTACAAGAACCTGACAATCTAATTATCATCTTCAAATACTTTCCAATTATCATGGTTATCTAGGATAGAAGTTCTCACAACTATCTTAATGTGTGATTGAACCTTTTCATTTTTTTATATCAACTGGGATACTAAATTGTGACCCAATGGCATCCAACCTATTTGCATGTTTGTTCTTATTTCTTGATATAACAAAAATATTAAAATCTTGAAATTTTTCAAGTCCCATAATCTACACTTATAGGACCTAAGCAGTGGGTTCTTACATATATTAAGGCCTCTCACTTGGTGAAATACTAGTTCACTTTCACCAAACACTTGCAAGGTATTGACCTTCATTTTTCTTGCCCATTGTAGACCATGCACTAGTGCTTAATATTCAGCAACATTATTGGAACAACCAAACTATAACTTGAGATAAGAGAAAAAACTTTGATTGGCTAAAGAAATTAACATCATTCCATCCCTAGTGCCATGTTTTTTTCCTTGATCCATCAAAGTATAGTTGCCATAGGCCATCACTAGGTTGATCATCCTTCATCAAAGCTGGAATTGGTGTATCATTTTCATGAAGGCAATAGACACCAAGTCCTTCTTATTCAATTTAATTCTAGGGATCATGACCATGAAAATTAGCTACCCACTCATCAAGGAAAATATCTATAACTCCATTTAGAGGTGACTTAGTTTCCTTTTTATTAGTTTCTAGCACCTCATCTAAGATGATACAACTAATATTCACAATATTTGGCATATATGGCTTCAAATGGAAACATGCAATAGGTTCATAATGCATTGTTACCTTAGTACCATACCTAGTTATAAAAATTAAATATGTCTAATTAGATGACAAATATCCTTCAATATTTTAGGTAAAATCCCTTGAAAGACACATAGCAAAATAGGGAGGCAAGTCCACCACAACCACATCTTATTGAATGGTAAAATTGGGGCAAGCATGTAGTGTCAATTTTAGATATTTGATGATGCCTACTATCTTTGTTGGTGACCCATCTAGTTTCAATACTCCTTTATTATTTTGGTTCATAGACAAGTCCAGGCCTATATATAATTTGCTTAGTCATGATAGTGTTATTAGCTCCACTGTCCACCATATAGTTATGAACTAAGCAGTCACCAATTATCAAAAAAAGGTAGAAGGGAGGAGTTTTGCTTGATTTTAATTAGATTTGTCTACCTTCACCATATTATGTACTTACTATACTTGTTTCTTGATTGGATGGTCTACATTAATTAGGATAACACCTTATTTCTCAACTAGTTCTAGAGACAGTTGAAAGCTCTTGGATGAGCATATCCTTTTATCCTTGAACAACAAGGGAATCTCACATGTTAATGCTGACATTGGATTTATTCATTTGATCTATTATTCTAAATTTATCTCCACTAACTGTTGGTTGCATCTTTTAAACCTTTGGCTATTCATGGATTAGAGGTATTTGAGGGACCTTCTTAGCCTCTGCATTCTAATTTTTCTATGTTGTCAAGGCAAAAGGTTGATCTTTGATACTCTTGAGAGTAATATTAGGAGAAATTGAATCATTGATCACATATTTAGTTTCCTCAGTAGCTCTTATTTTATCTCTAGTTAGAGTTACAACTTGGCCACTTATGCTAGTCTCACCAATCTAATTGAATGTAATATGATCACCCAATTGCCAATTCACATTGATGGCATCATGTTGCCCTTGAACTTGTTGAGCCTCTCTTTGGAATGACATATTTATTTATTGATACTGACTACCTTGAAAAGAGAACTCTTTTTGTGTAATTTGTGGTACAGTAATATCTTGTGATACCAAGTCTTGGTTTTAGATGTCATTTGGATTAAAAGGCTACCAACCTAAATCTTGCATCAAGTTGTTTTGATTAATAATAGATTTTGAACTGGAAGGTACCTTAGGATCAATGACTACATATGGTTTTGCTTGTGTTATGGCTCTATGGTTTTGGTAAGGTTACTTATTATCTTTGAAACCTTAGTAAGGAGGTCTCTGATTATTAAAGGACTAATAAGTGTTCTAGTTTTGCTATTGATAAGGTCTACCTTGGTATTGTTTTCTCTTGAGTTGGACTATCTCATTTCAAAAAGCTTGTATCGTACTCATCAAATCTCCAATCTCACTAGCCTGATTAAAATGGGATACAACTTGGGCTTTAGGATATGGACTAAAGCTATTGATGGTATTTGAGGAAATTGAGGGGGAGGAATACGTGAGAATTCTAGGAATATAGGCATCAAAGGCCTTGGAGAAATCTTACCAAATTATATCAAATTGTTTTGTACTCTTATTTCAAGTTCATAAGCATTTAGAAAAGTATTACCACCCATGGACTATATTATGACACTAATATTAAAATTGAGGGCCTTTAAATAATATAAAAATACATATTCTAGAGATGGTCTAATGAATGCAGGGATCCTAGTCCATGTATTTTGAAATCTGAGGTTAAAATCAAACATAAAGTCATGGGGGTACCTTTGTATGGTAGTTATTTATTCAACTAATGATAGGTGATTAGATTTGTCTTCAAACTATCTGACTAAGGTTGCACCTAGCTCATCCCAAGTAGAAATGGAGATCAAAGGAAGATTATTATACCATTGTAATGATTTTCCTTTGAAAGAGGTAATAATTAGTCTGATAGCCACATTAACTTGAACAACATTATGAATAGAACAAAGGTTGGAAATATCTTGGATATGATCAATAGCAGTAGTTTTATACCATTCTCTTGATAATAAAGGGATACTCTTTAGGGAAGACACATGGATGTCATCATATTGGGCCAAATTTAGGGGACTACCCCTATTGAATGAAATAAACACTTGATTCCTAACAACCATTTGGGAAAAAGGGATTTGGATAATGGGGACAATAGCTTGGACTAAAATAATAGGATGGCTAGGAGGTAAAAATTTATTTTGAGGATAAGGTATGGTCCTATTGAATCTTTCTTTTTTATAAGAAGTATAAGGTATCTCAATGAATTTAAAAGGAATACCTTTACTTGATGACCTTATTATAACCTTTGGCATGAAAGCACCATTTGGATGATGCTATGAACCATAAAAATTGAATGATATTCAAACTTTGATGATGGTATATCTCTCCTATTACTAAAATTTCTTCTTCTCAATCTTTAGACTTCAATTATTCTAAGGAAATTGATTGTCCCACTGGGCGTGCCAAAACTATTAGTGTTCTAGATTTGCACCCTAGTTGAAAAGGGGATTGTTTAAGTCCTCTACTCAAATATAGTCCAACATGGGACTGATCCTAGGTTGTGGGTATCCTAATAATGAATTAGACATCTAGAGAAGGTCATCTTCCTTTTGGATCTATCACCTATACTAAACCTAAACTAGCACTTGCATGGAAAAGGGAGAGAGATTCTAACAATAACTTATGAAAGCATGTTAAAAGAGGTGATGCACTAATTATTTGATCACTCATACTCACACAAGACACACTATAGGATGCATTCAATATCACATAAAATCACTCATATTAGTATTTCATAAAAAAAGGCATAAACCAACTATTAATCTATTATGGGAGGGCAGTTATCCACTTCCAAAACTAATCAACAGACCATATATTTCACTTAGAATGACCTATGAGGATTACCAAATAATTCCATTAAGGTGATAAAATTCAGATAGATGCAAAGAAAATATACATTCACTTAACCAATCAATGAAATCATAAGACACACTTAAATTAAGCTATAAAATGGAGGAATTTAGTCTTTTATTACATGAAATAGGTGTTACAGTATAAATCTCAACAGATTTTAGTCATACCAAAGAGAGGGATCAATTTCAAGGCCTAGAAGCCTATATTTATAGAAAGGGAAAAGAGAGAGAGAGATGTGTATTGAAAGAGGCCCAACCACTTTCGATGGATTAACACCAATTTGAGGACACCAAGTCATGATCTTATAAAAAAGGAACAAACTCTGTAAAAGAATTGAATGCTCATTGTCTTTATCCATCTACTAGGTATCCTTCTTGGAACTTCATGTCATTATCTATCTGATCTACTGATGAGGATCAAACTTCTCATACCTTGGAACTGATAGAATTATTCCACATTTACTTTGGGTGGCCATTGGTACCTACTTATTAAAAATGTGGCCCTAATGATAGGCGAGCCACCTCTCTATGATCATTTTTATGTTTATAATTGCTCCAATATTGGACATGGGTCCATTATAGATGAAAACCAACCAATTATTGGTTTTCACATAATCACAATATCTATGGAAACCTACAAAGTTCTTGGTCTTGCTTATTACATCTTTGATCTCTGTATTAGGCCTTAAGAAACCTATTATGCATCTAAACCCTGTGAGAGCTAAGAAGATATTGTATATGAGGATCCTTGATCTAAAAGTAATGATCATGTCAATGGAATGACCCTACAATAGGGTCAATAGGTTCTAAATTATTGACTAGAGGTCTTGTTTAAACTTTAATGGTGATAGATCTTTTTCCTTTACCATCTTACCTATATGACTATGTCTATTATTGATCGAGTTATAATGGAAACATGGCTCCTTAAGATTTTATTTACCTACATCAAAAAAATGATTCATCAACCTTTAATGGAAGCTCTTCAGGTTTACCCTTTGTTCATTGGTTGTCTATTGCCAACTTGGACCATTTACATTATGCCCAATTGTCTTTATTCTTATTGGTCCTAGAGATACGCTGACATGTTGGCTCTACTTGCACTTTTAGATCTAGATATACAAATTCATGTGACACCCCTGATGTCTTATTATCCAAGATACTTTGACATGTTGACTTGATCTCACACTATTGGATCAAGATATAAGAGCTAATGCGTACCATAGATCTCATTGGACCCACATTTATGTCAGTTGAGCTTGTACCATTGGATCTCTTCTCTATGAACCTGCACCATTAGATCTTATCCAAATTGAAGATTTTTAGGGGCTATTAAACTACGGACCTTTTGACTAGTTTGACCCTAGTGTGAACCATTAGCTCTACTTATCAATATGTGAGTTCATGCAGACCATTAGATCTTGATCAACTTTAAACCTTTTATCGAATTTTTAACCCAAATGGTTACTTTATGGAGCTCAAATTTAACATTCACATGCCTATATTTAACATCTACATGAATGTATTTGACATCTGCATGATCATCTATGAGACATTTAAACTTTAATGGTTATTTTCCATGGCTTGAATTTGACATCTGCATGCCCATCATTTGATGTCTATGTAAATGTATTTTACATCTACACAACCATAAATCATTGGACCCTAATGGATGACTATTAATCTTGAACTTTGATACTTTTGAGCCTGTCAATGATGTTTGTATGCATAGCAGTGCATATTTGAAAACCAACGATCATTTTTGTGCTTGAATTTGATACTTGCATGAACTAATAGATCTATTAAATATTTAAAGGCTCAAATGAATTATGAAAAATTGAAGCTTATGTAGAATTTTATACTTTGTTCATAAGTTATCAAATGAACTACTTTGACCACCATGAAAAATTCTCAAGAACCATCTTTATACTTGATCTTCCAGACACTACACTACATTCAAGTAAGTTTTCTATGCAGGCCAAAAATTAGCTAACATGCCATAAGTAGGATCTTGGTGTCTAGACCCATCCTAGACATTAGGTCCCTAATTAGATAGTATCACCATTACTAAATATGTGGTGGTAGTGTCCTTTATGAAGGACTATCATGAATTTATGAATACACCTATTTTTAGATCTGTGATGTCTATTATTGCATGCACAAGTTTTAAAACCATGTATATTGCCAATTTTGATTAAATTTGTGAGAAAACCCTAATCATCTATTTTTTTAGGGTATATTATTGATATAAGTTAAAAGTGTGTTCGTTAGTGGGGTAGGATGGACATCCTCAACACCCTATTGTGATGAGAGTTGCCTACATACCAATACTTTGAAGAGGGATCAAGCCCGATGTAGTTCTCTCCACCAATGTGTTGGTACAAGTGCAAGTTAAGCTAGTATGATATTTGACTTGCGTGCTTTGAATGTGCTTGAGACTAGAAATCTAGGTAATCTAAGCTTAGGACCATTGTAGATGGAAGTATGTAGAAGTAGGGAAAAATATGGATTGATAATCTTAATTGTGCACAACTTATTTTGAGTTTGAATGTGTATTTTGAATCTAATTTCCATCTAGTGGTTAAATGACTAAAATTTATATATTTATACCATTTTGATGCTTGTGTGTGTGCTAAAAGAGGTATAGGTTGATCCTTGGAGGTTTTAGATTTGAGAAGATATCCATTTGTCAAAAAGGGAGGGAAAATACATTAAGTCCATTATTGGGACACTAACACCATGTGGTATTACTATCCTTATTATGGTTCTCATGTCTAGGTGGAGGAATACTAGGCAAAAAGGGCCAAGATGAAAGAATGAGGGTTTGGGACTACTTTAGGGATGACTAGGGAAATTTGTGGTGTATACAAAGGTTAGATAAGTGTGAAAATAGGATTTAGGATAGGTCTAGGGCTAAGCTAGGTATATGTAGTCTCAAGTAGCACTCTTATCACTCAAATACCACTTTTAGGTGATTACATAACCCATGTTGTCGCCTTTTTGTTAAAAAAAAAGATATATTTTTATTAAAACTTTTTAGATGAGCCCTAGACATAACTAACATTTCTCAAGGATTTCTATCAAACCAACTCACTACCTGATCAAGGAATTAGACAATTAGACCTTTTTTGGTGCTCTTAGTTTACATAAGTTTTCTCAAATTTACTTAATATTTTTCTTAATTTTGAAAAATATTCATAAAATATATGGATATATGCCCCACTTTTGATGTGAGGGATTTTAAGACCTACTCTTATAATCACTCATCTTAAAAAATAGAGTTGAAAATAAACTATATAGCCCAAACCTTTGAAAATCCTTAGAAATTTTATAAAAGCTCATGTATGTAGCCATCATAGATTATAATAACATAAATCCACATGCAACCATCATGAAATATCTGTGTTTAAAATCATATGTAACCCTTGTCTAGTATTCACATGTAATAACATATGTAAGCATCATAAACTATCAATATGTAATAACATATGTAACCATCATAAAATATCATCATGTAATATATTAATGGTAAGATAGAAAAGTAATGTGTCCAATTGTAACCACACATGATAGATAGAGTCATGTAAAATCCATATAAAATAATAATTCTATGGATTATGAGGATTGATAGATGCAAGAAAGTATATGCCCCACTTGTATATGAGAAGATAATTAGGTAGTTAATCCACAGGAAACACATATAAAATAGATAACACTGTGTAAATCTTGATGTGTGTGAGCATCCTACCATGAAGATGAAGTACCAAAGGGAGGCTCAATAAGCATGCCCCACTATATAAGTATTAAGTGATATGAATGAACAATATGTCTATATGAGACCATTTACTAAAGATAATACTATGTTTAATTCCATAGGTGGGTATATCCTGATAATGAGGATGAGTTGATGTGGTGAAACAAGATTCACTGATGTGGATAGAAATTCAAATGTATAAAAAATATAAATATATGTATCGATCATGAAAACAAATAATGTGTCGAAGTGCATATGATAATATCATATCTTGATACACAAATATTGTAATAATAAATAGACCCAAGGGTAGTAGAGGCTCCATAAGAAGTGTGTATCAATGAATGTTGAAGGAGATAATACATATGTATTTGAGTACCATGCCCCCATATGCAAGGTGAACATGTGATATATTCTAAGTCCTAAATAGGTGTAGTTCCCCCAATGGCAATGAGATATATTATAGTACAAAAGATGTTTGATTAAAATTACTTAATAAATATATAGGTATCATGCCCTCTAAGGTAAGATAAGTGTTGAAAAGGTAAATTAAATGATGTGTGCCCTCTTTGATGGGATGACATAATAAATGTTCCCCATAAATAAGGGGGAAATCATCACTATCTTATGTCAATAATCTCTCACAATGTGTATTAGTAGATGTAATCATGAAGATAACTAGTCTATAAAAATATCACATAGGGACACTAAAATGCTAGAAAGGAAATAATAAATTCCAAAAAAGTGCAATAAATTCCTTCATAGTATAAAATTGACTCGTGATGTCCCTGATATTGAATAACTATGGAAAATTCCTTTGAGAATTATTTCTATGGGTAGATATGTTTATTTTGTAAAAACTATCCCTCACAAGGTGTCATATAGTAAATATAGAAAATATAAAAACTCACTCAAAATATAAAAATATAAATAATTTTCAATTTCAAAAATTACTTACACACGCTAGCTTTTAATTTTATTGATTTGGAGCTAGGATTTTTGCGATGATAGTGGTAAGGAAAGAGGATAGACCATGCTAATTAGACTGTGTGAGGCCTATATTGCTATTGGGAAAGTCATAGATGAGGTATGGAGCCTTTTTGGCCATTTTTGTCAATGTTTTTTATTTTTTAAAAATTATTCTATCTTAAATTTTATGCATTCTAGATCGATTTGAAATCTTGTAGAATCCAACATGTAACCAACAGATCTATCCCTTTGTCAAATAGAATACCATACTCCAGCTAAATCCATCCTCTTTATTGTTGAAACTAACCTTACCTCTATTGAATTTGACCTTGTATTTTCTAAATATGACACTCAAGCACCAAATTTATATTAAGTATTTTTTTCTATATTCTCATTATTATTTGTTAGTTTAGCATGCCTATGTAATTATATTAATATCAAGAATCTAATATTTATTTATGACTTTTCATGGTTATAACCCACTATACATGTATAGGAATAAATATTTAGTATAACACATGGATTTATCTCATATTTGGGACTTATAGACACCTGAATTTAGTATTATATACTTTGGAAACATAAAATTATGCATACTTTGACATATTTATACTTTGCATACACATTTGACTCATGTACATTCTTTCCCATATTTGTCTACCCACATGTTGTCTTGGCCAACCCAATTTAATAGATACACATATCTAAGATTACCTTAGTGTATGCAATAACCTTCCAATATCCTAAAATAATTTTTCTATATATCTTAAAACACTAATTTATACTCCATTGATATTACTAGGAATAGTCAGATAATTGTATTTTTTTTGAAATGTCTACCTCTATTGGTAGTGTCTGAGAACACTCAACAACTATTTTTAAAATTTTAAGTCTCCATTAGGTCAAGTTAGACACATTTCATAGGCCAATCATGGTAAGCAATATCAAAAAGTTAGCTACAAATATAAATCAATCGTAAGGTTATAATCATTTATCTATTGAACTATGAATCCCCTAAAAGCTTGACAAATCCATTAGCACTCTCTTGAGACATTATCACAAAGGTATAAATATCTAAATATCCCTTAAAATGGAATTCCTAAAGCTAAGTCTGAATACAAACACATATCAAATTTTTATGGTACCAAGTGTGGGATAACTACATGTGATTTGAGCCTTATTCAAAGTAGTATAATGAATTGAAAAAATTAGTCACTTTGTAAGGAATGGATGGAGTTTTCAACCTAGATTATTAACCCTTTTTTAAATGGTCCTCATGTGTCTAAAGTGTTATTATGTTTTCAAATCAAAGATAATGAAAATAAATATTAAAAAACATGATTGAAGGCAAGCATACACACATGAGGAAACTACAAGTGTAGGCACAATAGTCTGAGGTGTCACATACCTGTACAATCAATGAGGAAATTCTTATTAGGGCATCAACATTATATATGAAAACATTTATGCACCACATTAGACCAATTACTTGATTGGTTCAATGTGGTACATAAATGGGGCCAATGACACCCTAATCCACATTATATTATTGTAATATGGTTAATTTTGGCTTAATTGACCCCATTTACATACCACCTTTAAATAATCACTTGATTAGTTTAATTTAGTGCACAATTAGAGTCAATCAAACCCACATTGACATTATATTATCACATTTGGTTAATTTAGGCTCAATTGTCCCCATTCATATACCACATTAAACCAATTACTTGATAAGTCCACTATGTACATTTTATTGATTTTGGCTTGATTGGCTCTATTTTATTACCATGTTAAATAAATTCCATGTTGGTTCAATGTGGTACACAATTGGGGTAAATTGAGCCCATTTGACATGATATTATCATATTTTCTTGATTGGCATCAATTAGCCATGTTTGTGTACCATATTGAACCACTTACTTGATTGGTTCAATGTGGTATGTAATTGGGGCCAATTGAACCCCAATTAACACTAAATTATCACATATGGGTTATTTAGGCTTGATTATCATTATTTTCATGCCATATTAAATAATTTATGAACTAAGTTCAATGTGTTATGAAAATTGGGATAATTTACGGACCTAGTTTACACACCACATTGACCTAATTGATTGATTGATTCAATGTGGTTTGTAAATAGAGCCAATTAAACCCTAATTAGAGCAGCACCTGATTGGCCCTATTTGAACACAACATTGAACTAATTTATGTATTGATTGAATGTGATGCATAAATAGGGTTGATCAATCCCTAATACACATTATATTTTCATATTTGTTTGATCCTTGATTAATTGGCATTGTTTGCATACCATATTGAACCAATTAATTGAATGGTTCAATGTGGTATGCACATGTGGCCAATAGATCCCTAATCCACATTATATTTTTACATTTGGTTTTTTTGGTCTTAATTGTCCCTATTTGTACACCACATTATACCAATCACTTGACTATTTTAATGTGGTCGACATACAAGGCTAATAAAGACCTAATCCACATTATTGCATATGGTTTTTTGGTCTTAATTGGATCCATTTTCTCACCATATTAAACTAATCACTCAATAAATTAAATTTGGTATGTATCTAGGGTCATTGAGGCCCAATACACATTATATTTGGTTGGTTTGGAATTGATTGGCCTAATTTGTGCACCACTTTTAACCAATTACTTGATTAGTTAAATATAGTATGCAAATGGGGCTAATAGATCCCCAATCCACATTACATTATTGTAAATAGGTTAATTTGGGCTCAATCAATCCCATTTATGTATGACATTGAACCAATTACTTGATTAGTTTGATGTGGTATACTATTAAGGCTAATCGAGCCCCTATTGACATTGGATTACTATATTTGGTTGATTTGGATCAATTTCCATGTTTATGTATAAAATTTAACTAATTATTATTGATTTATAGACCTACTCATAAGCATGCAAGGTCATATACATCACCACATATTATTCTAAAATCCCTATAGACTATGTGTCAATCTGATCTTGTGTCCATTATTTTCTATGCTTCACACACATAATAACAAAGTATATAAAAAATAACCTTCAATATCTAAAAGGGACATGTCATAGGGACAGTTGAAACACCATTAGAACCTCCTAAAAAATTTAAATCCTCTAATATAACAAATTAGAGATGAATTTCATATGTGTTTAAAGATTAAATCAATAAAACCCCATAAATAAATAAATCCAAGGCAAGGAATGAAGTAATTAAGTTTGGTTTAGCCCTAAACTCCAATTTATTTATGTACTTAATGACATCGACCAATTTTTTTCCATATGAACATGATGATTTTTTGAAATCATATGGGAGCATAAATAGGGTCAACAAACCTTGAATCTATGGATTAGTTCTTGATTAGGCCTATTCACACACCACATTAAACTTATTGATTAGTAGGTTCAATGTGTTATGCAAGTGGGGACAATCAATCCCTAATCCACTTAAGATAATCACATTCATTATATTTTGTCTCAATTGGACCCATTCATGTTTAACATGTTGAGAAAATTAATTGATTGATTTAATGTGGTATGAAAATGGGGCCAATCGATCCCTAATCCACATTAGATTATCACATTTGATTTTTTTTGGCTCGATTGGCCTCATTTACACACCATATTAAATGAATCACTCATTTAGCTCATTTTGGCATGCAAATAGTTCTAATCAAACCCTAAACCACTTTATATTATCACATTTGGTGGATTTGGGATCAATTGGATTTGTTTGCACACCACATTGAATTAATAACTTGATTAGTTTAATGTGGTATACAAATAGAGATAATCAAACACTAAAACACATTAGATTATCACATGTGATTATTTTGGGATCAAGTCATCTCATTTGTGTACCATATTGAGCTAATCACTCGATTAGTTCAATGCAATATGTAAATGTGGATAATTGAGCCCTAATACACATTTAATTATTGAATTTGGTATATTTGGCTCAATTAACCCTATATACACACCACATATAACCAATCACTTGATTAATTCAATGTAGTATGAAAACATGACCAGTTGAGCCCCCGTCCTTATTAGATTATTGTCTTTAGTTTTTTTGGGCTTGATTGGCCTTATTTTTGCACTACATTGAACCCATCACTTAATCAATTAAATTTGTTACATAAGTGAGTCAAATGTGACCTAATCCATATTATATTGTCACATTTATTGTATTTGGGATCGATGGCCAAGTTTACACACCACATTGAGCCAATTAATCAACTAGTTTAATGTGATACATAAATGAGGTCAATTGATCCCTAATCCACATAATATTTTCATATTTTGGCTCAATTGGCCCTATTTTGTACCATATTTAATAAATTACTCAATTCGTTCAAATTTTTACACCCTTAGGGCTAATTGAGGTTGATTTGGGCTTGATTGTATTGTATGAAATATTTGACATTATATTATAAAAAAATATGTGAAAAATAAGTGTGCCTAATTAAATTGATAGACATAACCTTTAATGGTAGCCAAAGGTGTGATGGAGTGTGAAAGTGTGAAAAGTCAATACAAATGGAATATTATAAATTTGAAATCCATTTCCTTTGATAAGGAGATAAAAAAATAGAAATATCATATGCATAGAATGTAGTTTGGAGCCCTATATGTTTTCATGGAAATATGTTTTTAGATTGAAAAATTAGTGCACTATTATAAAGACCAATTATCATCAATAAAAATTAAAATTAAAATAATCTAATGGATTTTTTTGTAACAATGTTAAACCTTCAACGGACAAAACCATATAAAAAATCCAAAATATGAACCTCAAGAGAGAAATCTATTGACATTTTTAGAAATATAAATTTGAGATATTTGTACTAATTATAGCTTAAGTTATTATGCAGATATGTATTATAAAATGGTAGATCATTGTAGTGGTGGAGGACTTTAATGTTTGTGAGTTGCTATCAATTAATGTTTGGTTCTAAATTTGATGTCCATTTGATTGTGATTTACATTTTTTTCCTTAATTATAAAATTTGATCAAAAAATCATAATATATAGGTTATATGGTGGAATAAAAATCCCCTTTCTTTCTAGAATTATTTATTTTGAGCTTAAAATACAGGTGAATCTATATTTTGGCCATATACCATTAGTTAGTGTAAATTTAATGAAGAAGGTAGTGGAGGTATTAAGAAATGTAGTATTTGAAAAGTTCAAATATTGCAATGTTTGTTAACATAAATATTGCATTATTAATATAAAAATTACTCTTCCCATCTAAAGGACCTGTAATAATTTAAATTAAAAATAAAATTTATTCTTTTAATTAAAAAATTATTGTTATTTGAGTGATTCACATTGAATGGAAAATTCTAAAACAACCCTTCCTATTTAAATATACCCCTTAAATTTGATCACTCTTAAGACTCTAAATATCTAAATAATTGGTAAATATATTGTATTCTAAACTTATTTGGATCACTTCACATGGATATATAAAAAATTATTTTTAGTGGTGATTCCCTAGTTTTACCAATGATATTTTTAGCTTTATATAACATGTATTTTATCTAATTTAACATCTGACTCTACTTAATATGTCCTAAATTCAAACATGCAAATCTACGATAACATCAAAATTAAGGCACATTTAAGTCTCTTTATTAATGTCACTCTTAAGGTACATTTAAGTTGACTACTCAAATTCAACCTTAAGAAACCCTTAAATCATACTATGTTAAGGATCCCTTATCTCAAATTTGTTAGCATTGCCCTAGAGTCATATGATGTTAAGGTGTTATTGACCAAATTTGACTTTTTGGTCAAATTGGGGCACCCCTAGGAAAAAAAAATTATTTAAATTTTTTTTCGGGGTCATAATATATTGTCATAGGAAGTATTACTTGTTACCTGATGTCATTTGAGGTCATATTAGCTTTGATCTTAGTTGGATTAGTCAATTTGTCCATTAGGGGTCATTTTATGTGCCTTTAAGAGTTATTAATGCAAATTTCATGTTTCCAAAGGTCCCTAGGTGTCTTAAATTCATGGAAAATGTCCAAGAGGTTAGTATGAGTGTCAGAGATGTCAGGCATAGTAGAAGGTTGTAGGTCCCCTAACTAAAATTATATAAATCAGTTGAAAAAGAGATAAAATGGCATTTGTATAGATTTTTGGGAAGTGTGTCACATGGGGAAGATCATGGGGGTATCATTATATTTATATAACTAATATATATTATTTTTTTGATCTAAAACAGTCATTTTTATGCCAAAACCATTCTGCACATTTCTTATTTTTTTGGATAGACTAAAGTGGCCTTCAAGTTTCTTGATTGATACAAATAGTACAAGCAGTTTCTGGACAAACAATTTTGGAAGTTGATAGTAAACTAGGAGAAATTAATTTTCATAGAAATAAGTTTAATATTGGTCAAATTTTATTTATGAACCATTGCTAACAAGTTGACTGTGCAAATTTTCTAGCTGATTGGTGCACCTTATAGGTTTTGCTCAATTTATACCAAATCTATTTAAACTAGTTAGTGATTTTGGCTCCATAAGATGTATAATTACTTATAACATGGTCTCCATTCTTTTTTTCATGATTAATTAGGTTTGGATGAGAAAATTGGCCTATGTGTACAAGAGGGTGTCATTATGTGCAATTTCAGTTGGAGTGCTTAGGTTTACTGAGTGTCTCTCTACTATAGGTGTCTCATTGAAATGGGAAAGAGTGTTCCATAATCCTCTTGGTAATGTGATTACCTCCTCTCATGTTTTGATCTCACCATGACATTATTTGAGTAGCTTTCAAGCTTTTCCTTGTCCATTTTCTAACTTCATGCTTAGTTTCAGTTTTAGCACCATGCATAAGCTTGTCCATCCTATCTATGAAGTGGTAATAGAGAGGTATTGGATTATACAAGACATTTGGATATTAATTAAGTTACTTTGTATGCTTGTGGAGAGGTAAGTTTTATCATATTCTTATTTTCCATGCCAAGGCATTCATTTGAGACCCATATGTGCTCTTTTCACCTACAGGCAAGTGATTTTCATGTTGAAGAAGGTGTTTTAAGGTTGGTTTCAAAGTGTTCCTAATGGATGTCATCCATTTGAGGAGTGAAAAATGCATCTTAGGTGTTAGGATTCTTTTAAAAAACATATTATTTTTTAGTTTCATCCTTTCTACCTACTTATAGTTGAAATCTCCACCTACAGGTGGCCTTGACAAGGAGCTTGAAGGTCATTATGAACATTTGTACCATGAGGTGTAGCCTTATTTCATTTTAGGCATGTTGAGGATATCATGATAGAATTTTTTAAAGGGATATATTTATATTTTGAGTTGAAAAAACATTATAAGGTTTAAATGATTGTTTTCAGGCCTGTATGCCCCAAAATAAACAACAAAGGCCTTAGGGGTTTTTGTAGGTAACCCATTACAAAGTTACATTAACCTCTATACCTCTTAAGTAATTAACCTTGTATCCATTACATAGGTAAATGACCTTGAAAAATATTTGGGATAGATTGATAATGGAAGTTGGTTTTTAAAATCCCTCAATGTGCCTTCAAACACACTAACTTCAATCAATGATGTCTACAAGGTTTTGAGCTTAAGCAGATTCGCTTTCCAAGGTGGTAATTTTGAGCATACCTCAATGGTCAAGCATTATTAGAAAAAAGGATAGAATTTATGGATTTAAAATCACTTAATGAGGAATTATGCATTATATTTTCAATTCATTTGTACATGTATGTCCATACAACAGAGCCTAATGACAACCTACAGCTGGGTATTGGATGAAGGTTGTCTCAATCAGGTGAAGGTAGTTTTTTGAACACCAATGGAGTAAACTAAGTGAAGTTAGATAAATAAAATCATGTGTGATCTAAGATAATGTCATAAAGGCTCATGATCATGTTAAACAAAGGCTTATACCCTTGTATCCACCTATAGGTAGGGTCATCATGGATTGTCTCAATCAAAGGGAAAAAGTGACTCAGTCTTGGGAGTTCGGAGGAATATGAAAGGAATGAGAATGTTTTCTGGAAATAAGGTAATTTAAAGAGACATTGAACCCATAAAGTTCCTATATATCTCTATTACCACCTCCCAGCCAAGCCTGGATCACCTACAGGTAAGGGTCAATTAAGTAATTCCAGTCATGAGTTAAAGTGATATACAAATGACCTAGTGACTATTAAGATAGTGAACATGGGTAAAAAAAACAATGTGAAAGCAAAGAAAAGTTAGTAGGGGTATTTTCACATCTTGACAAGACCTTCATGAAGCTTCCTTCACCTACAACCAACCTAAAAGGGAAAGACTCTCAATCACCAGTCAAGAAATGGTATGAGCTACAAGAGGGAATTTGACACTCTTAGGTGAGTTTACAAGTTTAATGGAAAGGTTAATGAGATTAAATGGTCTAAGTGGGGTCTAAAAATAATCATGGAAAAACTTTTTGGGCTCATGAAACCCATAGGGGTAAATAAATGTAGGGTTGTCTCAGCTTATACTAGGGTTTGAAATAAGGACCATAACCTTCATACCTATTTGAGGTTTAAGACCCTTGAAAAGTGAGTGTTGGAACACCCATTATTTATATAAAAAAATTAGATAGAATTAGGATATCAAACATTTACATCAGTGTCCCATGATGAGATCACCTACAAGCAAGACTGTCTCAGTCAACAGGGTATAGCTTGGTAAGGGTAAGTGAAGCATAGACTAGTTTGGTAGTGGAGGAATGGTTAAAGTGACCATAAAAGGATAAATTATAACCCAAAAGGTGTCATAAAATGCCCAAAAAATTTACAAGGTGCTCTAATACCTTTCTCACCTAGCAAATGGATAATAGTTCATACAAGAAGGCTTGGAAACCTCTTGATTCACTAGGTAAGCATGATGAATCCAAAGGAGGAAGTGTTTTAGATGGTTAACAAAGCTTCATAAGCATGAATTGAGTATGAAAAACATTTTATAT
The DNA here is from genome assembly GCA_037957365.1 of Torreya grandis. NCBI lineage: Eukaryota > Viridiplantae > Streptophyta > Pinopsida > Cupressales > Taxaceae > Torreya > Torreya grandis. The sequence continues at coordinate 4,507,703 of JARHVA010000662.1, forward strand.
CTTCTTAAAGGTTTTTTCATGGCTTGGAATAGTGACTTCTTATTTTTTTAGGGAAAAAATACATGAAAATATGGTTTTTGGCCCCTTTTTTGGACATTTGGCATGGTTTGGCATCCAAATATCAAAATCAAGCCAAACCCTTTCATAAAAATGGTAATTTGGAAAAATTCCAAAAACACTCATTTTTCATAATGGATAAGCTAAATACCTCTCTATTTTTTCTCAAATGTCAGCCACTCTAGGAAAGTTAAAACTTGGCAAAATGATCAAATGAGTATCTAATGGGCATGGGACTTGATGTAAGCCTTGGGGACCTTAAAAAACCTCTGATGAGGTATATATAAGGAAGGTATTGTATAAGAAACAATATATCATACTTAGACTCCTCAAAGTATCCTTTTTTCCCTTACACACAATCCAAACAGGCAAGTTTTCCACTAGGCCTAATTGGCAAGTAAAGAAAAAACATTAAGTAGGGTGCTTGGAGGACTATATGATGGATTGGTTAGATTAAATATGGTGTTAAAATTATTAATACACCAATGCAACTATAATACAATAGTATTAATACCCAAATTCATCAAGGTGCCTAGTAGACCTATTGGGTCTTGAAAAGGCCTAATGCCAATTAGTAGTCCATCTTCACTTATGCCTCTTAGTGGACTATACAGATGGTTGAGGCATGTTTTTTAGGTCAAAATAAAGGTTTAGGATATTTTTGAGTGCATATAATTGATCAAGAAATCCATATTTAATTTCAAAACCACTCACCCTCATGTAAAATTGGAAAAGCAAGCTCGATAGGGCAACTTATGAATCTCACATCACCTTTGAGGATCTGCATGGGAACTAGAGAAGTTTAAAGGAGTTATAGAGGGTCCATATAAACAAATTTGTGGCAATTTTTTTGAATTTCAACGTTCCATCTATATGAACAAAGCTTAAGACCTAAAAACTATCTAAAACCCTAGTAAAACCCTTGGAAAAACCTGATGGAGAAAACAAGCTTGGAAAGCCACCCAAATGGAATATTTTGGGTAGGGAAATATATTATAAAATGGAGAATACTCAGTTTCTCACCCATGATAAGGAGTTGTACGAAACTATACAGATAGCATGCAAAATAGTGTTTTTCTCACCATTTTCTATGATTTGTAGGTTCTAAGAGGTTTGAGAAGATGTAATCAAGTTTGGGGAAAATATTAGGACTTTTTATTACCTCAAAAATTCATTTAATTATTTATAAAAAAATTTAAGTTTCCAAAAAATTGTCTTACTTTTAGCCAGTCAAAACTGGCATAATGAACATAAGGGTGAGAAGGGTGAAAACTATAAGTATGAGACTTTTTAAGGTGTACCTAAAAATTTTAAGGCCATGGATGGTATTTAAAATTGGAATTCACTCCATTCCATGTATTTTCATGGAAAAACTAGGACAATTTTGAGGCCAAGTGTGAGGGGCAACTGAAACAAGGAGTTTTTAGACTATAGATAGTGATTACTTCATTTCAAGAGTTTCTAAAGGAGTAAGAATGTAACTAATGCATGAAATTTCATGAATAAAGTAATTACATATTATTACCATCATAATACCTATCCATAATTAGTGGTGGTATTTTCAAACAACTCCAAATGATGATGGTAATTTTCTAAGCCAGGATAACAAATTTTATGACACTTTTCATAAGTTTCATGACTTTTATGGATAATTGGACCTCCTAACATTACATGGTTTTCCTCATGCCTCTTTAAATTGTAATATTTAACTCATTTTTGATATTTACTCATGGCCAAGTGACCTTTGGACTACTTTTGCGTTGTTTCTCTCTCAAAGGCTATAAATATGAACTCTTTTACCTCTTTTGAGCAGCCTCCATTGGTTAATGGGGAAAATCTAGCCAAATTTGTAGTTGAATTACTCTGAAATAAATAAAAAAGTGATTTTTCCTACTTACATGTTGTTCAATTGAGTTTTAATGCAATATTTTTGGTCTTGTCGAGTGGAAGATTATATTTTCTAGCATGTTATCCTTGATTGTTCACCAAATGTGCAGAAAAGAAATAATTGCGGGTCTTTATTAGTTTTATTTTATAAGTTTATAGGTGTCTTATAAGTGGTTCATTATTTTATCCTATAAATGAATCCTTCATTACCCTCTTAAGCATCAAAATACCTTTTGAACCTAGCTTATGAAACATGGATGTAACAAGCTACCTTATGTTATGATTTTTATGTAAAGGAAACTTTGTTTTGCTCTAAGTGGTAGAATTTCAGTCAATAGGAAGAAATATAATATTCATACATCACATTTTTATCTTTCTTAGTTTTTTTCTTTAATCCTTTTCATCCAAAAGTTTATAGGTAAGAAAGTGTTTCAAAGATTGCATCAAGAGAACTAGCCCTTCTAGAGATTCATCTCAACAAATTGTCATCGATAGAAAAAAAGATGTTTCCATTATGACACTTGGATGAGGAGATCTAAAAATCTCCTCAAGGGGTGAAAATCCAAGTGATAATAGTATTTGGCATGCTCGGTGATACGCTAAGTCCTAAAATATTGTCCAAGATTAGAGCTAGTCTTGGCATAGTTACAACTATATAAACATCTACATTCAGTACCTGGTGACTCCACTAAAGTTTTCAACTCTTTGGTTACTATTTAGTTCCTAATTTCCATGCCAAAGGTGACCACTAGGTCTGTTACTAAATTTATACCCTTTGAATTTGTGCATTTGCCTCCATATTTTGCCAAAAGGTTTAGGTTTGTGAATACTCATCCTTATTAAAGAGATTTGGTGTTTAATAAGTCTAATTTATTATTTATTTCAATCCATAATACTCATAAGTCACATTCCAAAATGGATAGAAACCAACCTTTTTTAGCCTTCACTAGATCATCTCCTTTGAATCTTTCCTGATATGACCAAATTCCAAGAGTAGCCCTTAAGAGTGTTCCATTTTTTAGTAGAGAGGGTCCTATTATTCCATTAAACATATTATAAACATATAATTTTTTTGTAATATCCATAATACAATTCAAGAGAATGTGGCTATTAGGTTTATGGCATTGTCTTTCAAAGGAAAATCTTTGGATTGGTATGGGAATCTACCTAAAAATTCTATTGATTCATGGGATGAACTAGGAGATATATTGACTAAGATGTTTGGAGAGAAGAGTGACCATCTATCTCTAGGTGATCAATTGACCACTATCAAGAGGGCACCATAAGAGTTGATGTAATATTTTAACACTAGATTTAAAAAAACATGGGATAGGATCCTAGCCCTTGTGAGACCTACTCCAAACTATGCATTATTCTACTATCTAAAAGCATTGAATAGTGATGTAGCTATGATGATCTAATCCATCGATGGGAATACACTCCTTGATACCTATGAGATAGCCATCAATGTTGAGAATTGTCTTGTTCAAGTGGGGAAGATTTCTCCCAGGCCACCAATGCCACTATTCCTTGATTTGCAGCCTCTTATCTAAGTTGCATTGCCCATTTTAGCTCCTTTTCCTAGTTAAGAATGAATAAGATACATGAAGTTAAAATCTTGATCCAAAGTGTCACTAATGAGTTGGTTTCCCTGAAAAGGAAACAAGCTCAAGGTTATAGGCTATATCAACCCTAAAATTAGTTTAGGCAAACCAATAGATCCCCTTTTCAAAGCAATATGCAAGGACAAGGTCAAATCACCCATGTTAGGCCTTATAAAAGCTATAATTTTAATTCTCCCTCATCTTCTAAAGCTCTTGTTCTCACCCAAAACAACTTGGTTTAAGAACAACCATGGTACCCATCTTTTAAACAAAATTAAGAATAAGTTGCTCATACAAATGAAATGCACAATCAAACCATGTCAATGCAAGGCAATCAATCTTACCAAGTCCCAAGATTTGAGGTGCCAATGCAAAGTGAAATGGAGAATGGTCAACCACAATCCAATTCCACCCTCATAAATCATTTGGAGGGAGATTTTTGTACTATTAATCACTTAGGGAATCCAAGCAATATGAATACTAGTGTTGCCTCTAACACTAGGTCTAAGAAAAGGGCTGTTGAAGAGCAACAAGGAGTAACTCAAGGACATGTTTTGGTCCCCAAATCATCTCCAATGGTGAATGTGTCAAATTTAGCTCCTAGAGTGCAAGAAGATCAGAAGTTTTATAATGTAAAGATATCTCTTACTCACTCACCTTCACAAGCTACATCATAAGGATTTAGTATTTCCAAAGAGCACCCAAAGGTGAGAAATGATTCCATTAATGTTATGGACCAGATTAAGAATCTACAAATGAACATATCATTGTAGGATTCTTTGACAATACCATGGCAAAAAGATATGCTCAAAAAGAATTTCAAGGATTAGGTAAGCAAGTTGGCTCTTCTAGGAATGAAAATGATGTTTTAGATAATGAAACTCAACCTATAGATGGTCAAGTGAAGAAGAATGAAAAAACTCCTCCTTTCTACTTATCCTTAAGCATTGGTGATTTCTTGGTTCATAATTGCATCATAGATAGTGGGGCTAGTAATTTAGTTATGCCCAAGTGTATAACGAATGAACTAGGCCTCAAATATGAGCCAATGACTAAAGAAGTCTTACAATTGGATGGATCACTAGCCAAGACTTTAGGGGTAGTTAAATATTTGAATTTGATCTTACATGCTTGTCCTACCTTTTCTATTCCTCATGATGTAGTTGTGGCAGATTTACCTCCATACTTTGTTCTTTGTTTGTCAAGAGAGTTTATAGCTAAGATAGGTAGATACTTGGTTGCCAATTGGTCCTACATGTTGTTTAGGATAAATTATGGTACTAAGGTGAAGATTGAATTAGAACCTATTCATCATAATCACTTGGATACTTACACACCTAAAGTGGCAAATGTCAACTATGCCATCATTAATGAAGAACTCCACATAGACTAATCTCCAACATCTTCCCTTGAAGGAGTTTCTAATTTGTACTTAGATGAATGGGGAGATGAGAATTATGAGCATGATCCTTACAAGTTCATAGAAGAAGCTGGTCTTGGGGTGTATTTTATGCATGAGGAGGAATATTTTATTCCAAATTTGATGAAGCCAAGTGAAGATATAGATGGTTTATGGCAGCTTTTATTTGATGGGTCAAGAATCAAGATTGGGGCAGGTGGTGGAGCAATGTTGGTTTCTTTTTTTAAGGAAATTTACTATTCCACTTTCATATTTCATTTCTCTTGCACTTGTAATGTGGTATAATATGAGGCCCTCATTCATGGCCTTGAATGGGATAGGAAAAGAGGTATTAAAGAGTTGCAAGTGTATGGTGATAGTGAACTTGTTATGAACCAAGTTAGAGGAGATAATTTGACTAAAAAATCTTTGATTATGTCTTATAAGCATAGAGTGTGGGATCTTGTGGAATATTTTAAAGCTTTCAACATCATCCCAAGAGAGGACATCAAACATGCTAATAGGTTGGCAGTAAATAGAGCTCAATTTGATGTTTCAAAAGGTATAAAAGAGGATAAGAACCAACCACATCTCAAGGTAATTGTAAGACCCTCCATACTAGATAATGCCAATAATTGGGAATTATTTGATAGTGATCAACAAATAACACTTTTTCTACAATAAGAGTTTGAATTTTCTACCAAGAATCAATCCAAACTACATCAAAAATATAGAGGGTAGATTATCCAATTGAAGTCCAACAAACTTTCTAAAAGCCTAGTCACTCTTGAGAGCATATTCAATGATGATGACCAGTTGAAGAAAGAGAAGGTAAGCATGTGTACCAAGAAAGATAACTATGAGAAAGTACAAAAATTCAAGGACAAGTTTCTTTCACTTGGAAAGGTATGTACTAGTAAAGAGAAGTATGCTTTTGTTGAGTTATGCAAGGAGTTTGTTGATGTCTTTACATGGGAATATAGTGAATTGAAAGGGTTTGATCCAAACTTAGCTCAACATACCATAGAGATAGATGAAAATTCAAAGACTATAAAGTAAATACAAAGGCAAATCAATCCTAAGATTGATCCCCTCATGAAGAAAGAACTTACCAAGTTGACTGAGTCCAAATCATCTTCCCCATTAAACATTCATCTTGGTCCCTATTAGGAAGAAGAATGGGGAAATTAGGCTATGTGTTGATTTTAGGGACTTTAATATAGTTTATTTGAAGGTTAATTATCCTTTCCCTTCCATGAAACAGATTTTGAAAGTTATGGTAGGTAGTGAAAGGTTTTTTCTCCTTGATGGCTATTCTAAGTACAATCAGATTTTGGTGAAGGAAAGTGATCAATATAATACAACCTTTACTAATAAATGGGGTAAATATGCTTATATAAAAATTCATTTTTAATTTTATAATGCTAGAGCTACATTTCAATGTGTAATGGATATGGATTTTCAAGGACTAATAAATGACATTGTGTTGGTGTATCTTAATGATGTAATAGTTTTCTCCAAGGATACACAGGATCACTTGAATTACATAAGATAGATTTTTGAGAGGTGTAGAGAGTTTGTAATCTGTCATAACCCAAATAAATGTGTGTTTTATATTCATTAAGTTACACTTTTAGGACACATTGTCTCAAAGAAGGGCCTATCCATAGATCCCGAAAGGGTGAGTGGCATCTTGGCATTATCTTTGCCCAAACATAAAAAAGCTTTGCAAATTTTCTTTGGGAAAATTAATTTTATAAGGAGTTTCATTCTTGATTTTTATAATCCTATCAAGCCTTTAACCTCTATGATAAGAAAGTATGAAGTGTTCACTTGGACTAGAAGAAGGAAGAAAAGTTTTGAGGAGATTAAACAAGCCATTGCCCAAACTCCTACTCTTGCAACTCCTAATTTCTCAAATTATTTTAACTTTTATGACTTTGGGAATGAAGAGGTGATCTCTTCCATGCTTAATCAATCAAATGAGGAAATTTTAGATGAGCCCATTTCCTTCTTTAGTCAAAGTTTGGAAGGCTATGAGGTAAGATACACTTATATTGAGAAGCAAGTACTTTCAGTTGTTAGGAGTCTAAAGAAGTTTAGGCATATGTTGTCTAAAAACAACATTCACATATTTTTAACTCATATTAGTGTCAAAGACTTCATTTTTAGTAGATATTTGAATGAAAACAGGGCTGGTTGGATCACAAAAGTGATGGAGTATTATGTGGAAATCAAGAAAACCAAGCTAGTGAAAGGGAAGGGGTTATGTGAGCATATTTATTAAGATTTGAAGGAGAAAAAAGAGTTTATTTTGGAACTCTATGATGACCATATGATAGTTGTGCCTTCACCAATTAGAATTTGGAAACAAGATATGATCTATTTTCTTCAAACTGGTGAGTATCCATAAGGCCTAGATAGAGCTAGAAGAAGGTAATCTAGATTGCAGTCCATTAATTATGTACTTGTTGACAAAGTATTGTTTAGGAAGGAATTTTAAAGTTTGTTATTGAGGTGTATTAAATTATATAATATTGATAAAATATTATTTGAGTTTCATGATGGACCAGTCGGTGGCCACTTTGCTCCAAGAACCACAACTGCTAGGATTATGAGGGATATATACTTTTGACCAATATGTTCAAAGACACCCATGATTGGGTAAGGAAGTGCCCAAAATGTGCTCTATTTTATGGAAAAAAAAAGCTTGATGCCTTTCCTCTTTATCAAATTCAAGTTGATGCACCCTTTATGTAATGGGGTTTGGATTTCATAGGCATAATCAATCCACTTTCTAGTGTTGGGCACAAGTGGGTGTTGACTACTGTAGATTACTTTACAAGATGGGTGGAGGATATGGCTCTCAAGGAGGCAAATTAAAATTTAGTTCAAGACTTCTATGAAGGTATAATAACAAGTTTGGGGTTCCTTCAACAATAATTTTAGATAATACATTAGCTTTTCTTGGAATGAAGACAAGTAAATGGGATTTGAAGCATGGCATATATCTTAGCACCTCCTCCAACTACTATCCACAAGGGAATAGACTAGCTAATTCTACCAATAAGAATCTGATTAAGATCATAAAGAGAACAATGGATGAGAACTAAAGCACTTATCATTCCAAGTTTAAGACAACCCTTTGAGTTGATAGGATTACCCCAAAGAGAGAAATTGGAAACTCACCATACACACTTGTTTATGGGAGAGAATCTAAAATACCTATTTCAATTGAGTTTCCAGCCTTGGACCTCACTTATCAGCTTTAATTGATGGAGAATGAGAGCATGGAAATTAGGTTATGTGAGTTGATGGAGCTTGAGGGGACAACAGATCAAGTAATAAAAACTATGAGAGCTCACCAAGAACAAACAAAAAGATACTTTGAAAAGAAACCCATGCCAAGAATTTTTAAGGAGGGATACATTTTCTTAAAGTGGGATGAAGATAGAGCTAAACCTATAAGACACACAAAGTTTGATGCTTTGTGGAGTGGGCCATATGTGATCACACAATGCAAAAAACATAATGCTTTCCAACTCTCAAGGTTGGATAGAGAGGAGATTCATATCCTAGTCAATGGTATATATCTCAAACATTGTTACTAAATTTATCCTCTCTCCTTGTACATAGTTTCTTTCTTTCCTTGTGTTCCCGAAGTGCTTATACACGTGTGAGTTTTATCTTGTCTTACCTTATTTTGTGTCTTACTTTGGTGGTGTAGTGTGTTTATTTTGTGTTTGTTTTTTGAAAAATTCTTTGATAGTTGTATTCAATAATCCATTGAATCCATTGACCCTGATAGGATAAGGATACTACTCCTTAGTATAATAGGCATACTAACACTATGAGTCGCTATTTTGTTGACCAAATTTGACTTTTTGGTCAAATTGGGGCACCCCTAAGAATTTTATTTTATTTTAAATATTTTAAGAGGTAATAATATATTGTCATAGCAAATATTAATTTTTATTTTATGTCATTTGAGGTCATATTAGCTTTGGTCTTAGTTCAATTAGTCAATTTGTCCATTAGGGGTCATTTTATGTGCCTCTACAAGTCATTAATGCAAATGGAACATTTCCCAAGGTGATTATGTGTATTACCTTCATTTAAAATTCCAAATATTTCAGTATGATTTTTATAAATGTGAGTCACAATAGAAAGTTTCAAGTTCCCTAACTAAAATTACATAAATCAGTTGAAAAAGAGATAAAATGGCACTTGTATAGATTTCAGGGAAGTGTGCCATATGGGGAAGATAATGGGAGGTCTCATAATTTTTGTAAAATTAATATATATTATTTTTTTGATATTAAAAATCCATTTTGAAGCCAAAACTATTCTACACATTTCTTGCTTTTCTAGACAGACTAAAGTGGCCTTCAAGTTTTTGCTCGGTAGGGATAGTACAAGTAGTTTCAAGACAAATTTTTTTGGGAGGTGGTAGTAAACTAGGATAATTTAATTTTAATATAAATAATTTTAATATTGGTCAAATATTATTTATGAACCATCACTAACAAGTTTACTATGAAAATTTGTTAGCTAATTAGTGCACCCTATAGGTTTTGCTCAATTTTTTTGAAATCCATATGAAAAATTAATGATTTTGGCTCCATAGGATGTATACTTACTTGTAGAATGGTATAAATTATTTTTTTAATAATTCATGAGGTTTGGATAATAAAATTGGCCTATGTATACAATATGGTGTTATTATGTGTAGTTTCAGTTGGAGTGCTTCTATTTGTTGAGTGTCTCTCTCTTGTAGGTGTTTAATTCAACTAGGAAAGAGTGTTTCATAATAATATTGGTAATATGACTACCTAATATCATGTTTTTATCTCACCATGATATTCTTTGACTATCTTGCAAGCTTGTCCTTCTCTATTTGCCAACTTCATGCTTAGTTTCAGTTTCAGTCCCATGCATAAGCTTGTACATCTTATCTATGAAGTGGTAATAGAGAGGTATTGGATTATACAATAATTTTGGAGTTGAATGAAGTTACTTTGTGTGATTTTTGAGAGGTAATTTTGATCATATGCTTATTTTTCATGCCGAGGCATTCATTTGAGACCCCTATCTGCTCTTTTCACCTACAAGCAAGTGATTTTCATGTTGAAGAAAGTGTTTTAAGGTTTGTTTCAAAGTTTTCTTGATGGAGATAATCCATTTGAGGAGTGAAAAATGTATGTGGGGTGTTAGGAGGCTTTTAAAAAACATATTCTTGCTCAGATCTATCCTCTCTACCTAATTATAGTCAAAATCTCCACGTATAAGTTACCTTGACAAGGAGCTTGAAGGTCATTATGATTTTTACCATGCAGTGTAGCCTTATTACATTATAGACAAGTTGAGGATGCCATGATAGACTTTTTTAAATATATATATTGATAGTTTGATTTGAAATAACCTTGTAAGGTTTAAATGACTATTTTCAGGCCTACAGGCCCCAAAATGAACAAATAGAGGCTTCAGGGGTTTTTGTAGGTACCCCATTTCAAAGTTACATTAGCCTCTCTACCTCAAAAGTACTTAAAATTGTATCCCTTACATATGTAAATGACCTTGAAAAATATTGGGGATATATTTCTAATGGAATTTGGTTTTTAAAATGCCTTAAGGTGTCTTCAAACACACTAATTTCAATCAATGATGTCTACAAGGTTTTGAGCTTAACCAACTTTGCTTTCCAAGGAGGTAATTTTGAGAATACCTAAATGGTCAAGCATTCATAGACGGATAGAATTTATGGATTTTAAATCACTTAATTAGGAATGATTCACTATACTTTCAATTCATTTTTACCTTTCTATCCATACAATAGAGCCAAATGGCAACTTACAGTAGGGTATTGGATGAAGGTTGTCTCAGTTAGGTGAAGGCAATTTTTTGAACACCAATGGAGTAAAATAAGTGAAGGTAGATGAATAAAATACCGTTTGAGATAATATAATGTTATAAAGTCTCATGATCACCTTAAACAAAGGCTTATACCCCTATATCCACTTATAGGTAGGGTCATCATGGACTGTCTCAATTAAAGGGAAAAAGTGACTCAGTCTTAGGAGTTGGGAGGAATATGAAAGGAATGAGAATGTTTTGTGGAAACCAGGTAATTTAAAGAGATATATAACCCCTAAATGTCTTATATCTCTCCATGACTACCTCCCTGCCAAGCCTGGATCACCTATACATAGGGGTTAATTAAGTTATCCCAGTCATGAGCTAAAGTGAGATAAAAATGACCTAGTGACTATCAAGACAGTGAACATGGGTTAAAAAAACCATGAGAAAATAAATAAAAGTTATTATGGATCTTTTCACATATTTTAAAGACCTTCATGAAGCTTCCTTCACCTATAGCCAGCCTAAAAGGGTAAGACTATCTCAGTCATCAGTCAAGAAATGGTATGAGCTACAAGAGGGAATTTGACACTCTTAGGTGAGTTTCCAAGTGAAATGGAAAGGTTAATGAGATTAAATTGTCTAATTGGGGTCTAAAAATAATCATGTAAAAAAATTTTGGGCTCATGAAACCCACAGGGGCAAATAAATGCAGGGTTATCTCAGCCTACAACAGGGTTTGAAATAAGGACCATAACCTTCATACCTATTTGAGGTTTAAGACCTTTGAGAATTAAGTTTTATAACACATATGATTTATATAACAATTTTGATCTATAATTAGTATACCAAACATCTAAAATAGTGTCCCATGATGAAAATATCACCTACAAGTAAGATTGTCTAAGTTAGCAAGGTATATCTTGGCAAGGGTAAGTGAAGCATAGACTACTTTGGCATTGGAGGAATAGTTAAAGTGACCATAAAAGGATAAATTATGACAAAAAATGTGTCCTAAAATTACAAAAACATTTCCAAGTTGATTTAATACCTTTCTCACCTAGAAAATAAACAATATTCCATATAAGAAGGCTTGGAAACCTCTTGGCTCACTAGGTAAGCATGAGGAATCCAAAAGAGGAAGTGTTTTAGATGGTTCCCAAAGCTCCATATGCATGAATTTAGTATAAAAAACATGTTATATCAGCCTAAATGTTTTGTCCTGGCTTGTAATAGTGAATTCTAAGTGGTTTTAGGGAAAAAATACAAGAAAACATGGTTTTTGGCCCCTTTTTTGGACATTTGGCATAGTTTGGCATCCAAAACTTGGAACCAGGCCAAACCCTTTGGTAAAAATGGTAATTATGACTTGAAAAAGTTCCAAAAAAACTCATTTTTCATATCTGATGAGGGAAATACCTCTATGTTTTGTATCAAATGTCAATCACTTTAGGACAATCAAAACTTGGTAAAATGATCAAATGAGTGTATAATGGGCATGGGACTTGATTTTAAGCCTTAGGGACCTCAAAAAACCTTTGATGAGGTGTATATTAGGAATTATTTGGATAAGAAACAATAGATCAGGCTCATAATCCTTAAAGTATCCTTTTTTCCCTTGCACATAGTCTAAACAGGCAGGTTTTCCACTAGGCATAATTGGCAAGTAAAGAAAAAACTGAAGTAGGGTGCTTGGAGGAATATATGATGGATTGGTTAGCTAAAATAGGGAGTAAAACTATTTAATACACCAATAAAAATATGATACAATATACTTGATACCTAAATTCATCAATGTGCCTAGTAGACCTATTTGGTCTTGAAAAGGCCTAATGCCAATTAGTAGTCCATCTTCATTTATGCCTCTTGGTGGATTATAAAAATGGTTGAGGCATGTTTTTTAGGTCATAATATAGGTTTGAGATCTTTTTTAGTTTAGATAATTTATTAATAAATTCATATTTGAGTTCAAAACTACCCAGCCTCATGCAAAATTAGAAAATCAAGCTCGATAGGGCAACTTGTGAAGCTCACATCACCTTGGAGGATATGCATGGGAACTAGATAAGTTTATAGGATTTAAATATGGTCCCTATCAAAAAATTTGTGGAATTTTTTTGGAATTTCAATGTTCCATATTTATGAACAAAGTTGAAGACCTGAAAACTATTTAAAACCCTTAGAGAAACCTGATGGAGAAAACAAGCTTGGAGAGCCACCCAAATGGAATAGTTTGGAAAGGAAACCTATTGGAACATGGATGATACTCACTTATGTTATAACCCATGATAAGGAGTTGTATGGAACTATATGGATAGCATGAAAAATAGTGTTTTTCTCACCATTTTCTATGTTTTATAGGTTTTAGGAGGTTTGAGAAGATGCAATCAAGTTTGGGGAAATATTAGGAATTTTTATAACCCCCTAAATTCATTTAATTCTTGATAAAAAAATTTAAGTTTCCAAATAATTGTCTTAATTTTAGCTAGTCAAAATTAGCATAGTGAACATAAGGGTGAAATCTCTAATTATGGGCCTTTTTAAGGTGTACCTAAGCATTCTAAGGCCATGGATGTTCTTTACAAGTTTAATTCACTCCATTCCATGTATTTTAATGGAAAAATTAAGACAATTTTGAGGCCAAGTGTGAGGGGTGACTGAAACAAGGAGTTATTAGACTGCAGACAGTGGTTGCTTCATTCCAAGAGTTTATAAAGGATTAGGACTACATTTAATGCATGAAATTTCATGAATAAATTCCTTAAATATTATTCCCATCATAAAACCTATCCCTATTCAATGGTGGGATGTTCAAATATCTCTAAATGATGAAGATAGTTTTTTGAACTACGATAAGGAAATTTGTGACACTTTTCATAGGTTTCATGACTTGTATGGATAATTGGACCTCCTAACATTGCATGGTTCACCTAATGCCTCTTTATCATTCAAATTATAACTCCTTTTTGAGATTTACATATTTCCAAGTGACCTTTGGACTTCCTTTTCCTTGTTTCTCTCTCAAATCCTATAAATATGAACTCTTTTGCCTCTTTTGAGTAGCCTATGTTGGTTAATGGGGAAACTCTATCCAAATTTATACTTGAAGCAATATTGAATAAATAATAAAGTGATTTTTCATACTCACATGATATTTAATTTTTTTTTAATGCAATCTTATTGGTCTTGTCTTGTGGAAGATTATCTTTTCTAGAATGTTATCCTTGATTATTCACCAAATGTGTAGAAAAGCAACTATTACAGGCCTCTGTTAGTGTTCTTTTCTAAGTGTATAGGTGTATTATAAGTGTTTCATGATTTTATCCTATAAATTAATCCTTAATTACCCTCTTAATCATGAAAATTAATTTTTAACCTAGCTTATGAAACATTGATGTAACAAGTTGCCTTCTGTTGTGAGTTTTGTGTAAAAGAAGCTTTGTTTTGCTCTAAGTGATAAAATTTCAATCAATAAGAGTAAATATACTATTGGTGCATCATATTTTTTTATCTTTCTTAATTTTTTTATTAACCCTTTTCATCCAAAATTTTATAGGTAAGAAAGTGTTTCAAATATTGCATCAAAGGAACTAGCTCTTCTAGAGATTCATCTCAACAAATTATCACCCATAGCAAAAGAGATGTTTCCATTGTGCCACTTTGATGAGGAGATATAAGTATCTCCTCAAGGGGTGAAAATCCAAGTTACAATAGGTAACTCAAACATGCCTCTATCTTAACTTTGATCTTTAAAATTTGATTAGAAAATATGGTTAAATTAAGGCACTCTAAGATCTGACACAAAAAATGACTTTAATTTTTCAAAATGATATAGTGGATGGTAGTAATATCCTAAATAGTATTAGTCACTGTGGGAATCTGATTTAAAACATATATGTAAGTTTTGATCTCATATTTATTGATTTGAGTAGTTACAAATCATATGTAAAGTATTTTCAGGAGATTGATGAACACAATGAGCTACAAAAAATAGAAATTAGAAGTGTATTCTTTTCATAGTTTTTTTTAATTATAACTATAGTAAGTGTAATATTAACCTACCATTTCACATCTATATTTTTATGATTATCACCCTATTATACATAATCCCAATTTATATATTTACTTCACTTATATCATATTAATCACAAAATAAATAAAACATTTTGGTGAACACTAGGTCTTATATATCTTAGGGTTTTATTTCCTTTTAGGATTTCATATTTATCCTTCATTATGGTTTTGATTTTCATATATGATTTCTAATTTATCCTTATTTGCATAACCAATACCCTAGCATAGTTTCAATGGATTCTAATAGTTTATATTTTGTGGTCCAAACTATGATTTCATGATTACATTTTTATTTCCATAAATATATAATACATTTAAAATTCATGCAATGAAATGGGTTAAATTTATTTACGATAAAACTAAGGATGATATTAATAAGGATGAATTTTTAGCTCTCCTTAGTAACACATATTACATGAATGTGGAATCTAGGATGATTATAGTTACTACTCAACAAGAAATGCCATGTATGACTCATTTCATTCCTCCACCCCTAGAGCTTAAGGTAGTGATATCTACCATCCCTTCCCTATTATTCTCCCTAGGATTATATTGGACATTGAGGTCCATTTTATCACAACATGAAGAGGAGGGTACATTATTCTATGGAACAAAGTGGAGGTAATAAAAATACCTTCCTAATATTACTCTACCACCTAAGGTGCCAACTAATGTGATGTAGAGGAAAATACTTAACTACTCATAGTTATCTCTTATTTTAATATATCAACTCTTTGACAAAGGTTCTCAATAAAAAACTGGCTCATTACATGTTTAAATGTTTCTAGGCTTTATCAAGGTGATTATGATCTTCTCCCTATTTTATAAAGTCCTATATGACCCCTATATCTATCCCATATAATTGTTTGATACAACTCTCTAAACCTACACAACTTCCACTTTAACAGACAATCTTTCAGCCTTTTTTAGGCCTTTTGCACTTATACAGACCAATACATATTAGTTTTGAGAAAATAATGAAAAATTTATCACCCTTTATCCTATTTTCCATCTCCACAAATTTTATTGGCAAACATCTACTCAAACATCACCCTTTTAACTCCTTTTAAGGCTCTATTTAGGCCTAATTAGGCCTCCACTACCCTATGATACACACAGTCATCTATAACTGTATGTTATTATACTAAACTAGTAAAAAACATCCAAAATACCTTATAAAACATTAAACACTATCAAATCATAAATTTTGAGTAATTTCCATTATGTGAAACTCCTATAAGATGGTTTTTTTTCTCAAAACCCTAGTTCAGGGTTAACCCATCCCGCACAGACCCAAAAGGATTAATTTTGAGATTTTATGAGAAAAATAAAGTTTCAAAGAATTATGATGCTTGGATTGGGTATGTAAGATCACTCTCCACATCTCTCAATTAGTTTTTGACCATATTGACGCATCTGTTCAACAAATAACTCATGTTTTTGCTCTAATTATGTGTGCAATCATAGTCTGGTACAAGGTTTAAGCATAGTATGTAATGAAATACATTGTCAAACAAATGAAAATTACCTAAATCAATTTAATAAAATTTAAACTACCAATCATAAATTCATTTCCACAACCTTCCATATAATCCACCGTACTATTGATGCATACTCAGACTTTGTCTTCTAAGAGAGAACATAGGAAATAGGGTATGCAAGTGAACCTTCTCAAAAGGATTTGAAAACAATTAAGAAAATTATTTAATTATTATCAAAAAAAATCTATCAAATTTACCACATACATCAGAAAAATTAAAAAGTTATCTTTACTGCTTCTTCTACTAGCACACTATCTTACATAGTCATTTTCAATACTCAACATAGAAAATAAGGTATAGTATTAATTTGGTCTTAAAATGAGGAATATTTTATTGGTTCATTAGAGCTTGATCTCTACCCATATTAAAATAGCATCCCAATAAATATCTCAAAACAAAAAATTACAAGTTTTATAAATCCTATAACTATTCTAACACTGAAAGTATAGGAAATGACTTATAAGCCATATATTACTCCCTTCTTGTTGTTCATTATTTGTCTGACTAGTCACTTCACTTCCCATAGAAAAATTTCTCAACACTCCAACCTTATTAAAAAAGTTTTCTAGATACTCCATGCTCTTTATTAAGGATAATTAACAAGTGAAGTCTATAAACATATTTTCAAAATGTTCATTTGAAAACAACTGAATATGTTGGGTTGACTGTATCAACTCTTTGCTACCTACAATTAGTACTTTGGAGCTCTATTCAATTGTTGTATTATTATATTCTATTTGTTTACTAAATTTCACTCTACCTTCTTCTTATCAATTTTTCTTGGTTAACACGCTCTTGTCCTCAATACTACAACTAGTTACTTATGGTAGATACTCTTCTCATCAAACATCATCACTCTATTTTGTGCATTTTTCCATGCTTGACTATCCTTCAATGGGGTTAGTGTATGCTTGATTCCATCCTTATCAATGGTGTATGTAATGGATCTACCATCATACATAGATCTTATATCATACTACTATGGTCTACCAAAGATGACATAGAACACATCAATATGAAGCACATAACACAAAATTATATCCTTATACCCACTAATCTACAAGTTTACATAACATTACTTACTAACAAGGACTTGATGACTTTTTTGAATCCAATATACTTTGTAAGGACTTGGATTCTCTTTCATTTATAATCTTACCTTATCTACCATCATGGAAGATACAATATTATCCATACTACCATTATCAATTATGACTTTACAACATTTACCTTTACTCATGCACATAGTCTTGAACAATGTCTTTCTCTATGGTGGATCTTTCTCCTCATGGATTTCCTTAAAAAGAACTCTCCTCATTAGAAAAATATCCCCTATTTTAGGTTCTTCCACAAGTTTGGAAATGACTTTACACTTTACTCTTCTTTTTGGACCAATTGATTCCTACTTTCACTCCAAGAGCTACTGTTTGAATGTCTTATGGACACTTATATGATCTATGTCCTACAAACTTATTTCACTTGAAAAACTTACCTAAAAAATCACCATAGCCTCTTCCTCTACCATATGATCTTCCACCTATTTATCAATAACCACCTCTACTATATTCACTTGAGCTTTCATAATTATTACCAACTTCATTACTTTGACCTTGCCATTGATTTCTATTACTTGGATGTCCTCTTCCTTCTTGCTAACCTCTACCTCTGTAGCTTCTACAACATCTCCCTCTATTTTGCTGATTTTTCCTTATATAAAATTTTTCCTCTACCTTCAATGTATATTGATAGGCCTCCTTTATTTTTCTTGGTGAAAAAATGTTGATCTCATCTTGAATGATAAACTTTAGTCCATTTATGTACTTGGCAACCTTCTTTGCATCCTCCTTTATATGTCTTGCTCTAATAGTTAGATTTTAGAATTCCTCTATGTAATCTTTCACTATCATGTCCTTTTGTCTCAAAATTTTCATCCTCCTAAACAAGTTGGTATATTATTCATTAGGCATGAATTTTCCCTTCATCTTGGCCACCATTCTATCCCATGACCTTATCTTTTCTTTTCCCCTTCTTCTTTCTTCATGTATTTCATCCCATCATAAGGATGCATGACCATTAAACATTGTTAATATAAAATTCACCTTCCTTTCCTAATTCACATCTTCATAATAAAATTACTTATCCATGGTTGTGATCCAATTAACTAGTTCTTTAATTTTGAGACTACCCTCATACATTGACACCTCCAATTTGGGTTTTGATGTCACTCCAAGGACTGCTCTTATAAATATATATTCCAATCTACCTTCCTATCCTTATTTTAATACTTCTTATTAAGAAACCTCATCCTCTCCTTCACTCAAATCTCCCTTGTTGATGTCTCTCCTCTGAGCCAACTCCATGGTTTGCAACCTTACCTCCAAGTTTCTCACCTCGACAACTAGTGCATCAATTGCTTGCAACGTTCTTTGGGATATTGTTTCTCATCATCCTCTAGATTCCACATGGACTTAATTCCTTCCAAATATATCCTAAGCTCTGATACCAAATGATGTAGAGGAAAACACTTAACTAATCACACTTATCTCTTGTTTCAATATATCAACTCTTTGACAAAGGTTCTCAATAGTAAACTAGCTCATTACATATTTTAATGTTTCCAAGATTTATCAAGGTGATTATGGTATTATTTATATCTTATAAATTCCTCTATTACCCCTCTATATATCCCATAAAACTTCTTGATACAACTCTTTGAACTTACACAACTTCTTCCACTTTAACAGATAGTCTTGTAGCCTTTTTAAAACCTTTTACAATGTTACAGATCAATACGAATTAGTTTTGAGAAAATAATGACATTTTATATCACCCTCTATTTTTTTCTCCATTTCCACAAGTTTTATTATAAACTCTCTACTCAAACATCACCCTTTCAACTCCTTTTAAGGATCTATTTAGGCCTAATTAGGCCTCCACTACCCTATGATACACATAGTCATCCATAATTGTACATTATTGTACTGAACTAGTAAGAAACATCCAAAATCACTTATCAAATATTTACCACTATTAAATCACAAATTTTGAGGAATTTTTATTGGGTGAAACTCATATAATATGGGTTTTTTATCTCAAAATCATAGTTCAGGGTTAACCTAGCCTGCACAAACATGAGAGGAAGAATTTTGAGATTTTATGAGACAAATAAAGTTTCAAATAATTTTAATGCTTGGGTTGGGTTTGTACAATCACTCTCAAAATATATCAATCATTAATTTCCCATCTTGAATCCTTTGTTTAATAAATAACTCATGTTCTTACTCTAATTATGTGTGTAGTCATAGTATAGTACATGGTTTAAGCATAGTATGCAATGAAATACATTGTAAAATGAATGGAAACTACCTAAATAAATTTAATAAAATTTAAAAAAAATATCATACCAATCATAAATTCATTACCACAACCTTCCATATAATTCACCCTATTGTTGATGCATACCCACCCTTCTCAAATGGATTTGAAAAAAATTGAGAAAATACTTAAGTATCATCAGAAAACATTATCAAACTTACCATATACATAAAAAACATTAACAATTTGTCTTTATTTCTTCTTCTACCATCACACTATCTTACACAATCATTTCCAATACTCAACATAAAAAATAGGGTCTGCCATTAATTTAGTCTTCAAATGACGAATACTTTATTGGTTTCTTAGAGCTTGATATCTCGCCATATTTTAATACCATCCCAATAACTATCCAAAAATAAAAACTTACAAGTTTTATAAATCCTATAATTACTCTTACTACCTTTTGACCTTCCAACGATCATAAAAGGCTACTTAGAGCATTGAAAGTATACACTAAGTATATTTTGTTGTACATATATGGTTTAAGGCCCATGATATAGACCCATGGTATCTTAAATAATGTTCCCTTAACAAAATCAAGTTTAATTCATCCTTAAATGTACACAAAACTCCCAAACCATGCTTTACAAATTCAGATTTTCAAATTATTGAAATTGGTGGGAAAATGCCAATTATGAAATCTAACCTACCTAGGCACACCTAGATAGTTGGAGAAGATTCAAAAGTGTGTGATAAGACTCATAACACCCTTAAAACATCCTAAACATGTTATTTGACCACCTAGACACTTAATCAAACCAAAATTACCTAAAAAACACAAGCCAAGTAATGATGCTCCTGCATCATAATGAAACTAGAAATTATGAACACATAGAAAAATTAATAATACTCATTTATACAATAATTTATTAAAAAATAAACTATTTATAAGGACATAATTCACATGGCACTGTGTGATAGAACCATAGTAAATAATTTCAAACAAAATTATTTCTCATATATTATTAATATATTACTGAAGATTGAGGAAAATATGTCTTTTTAGAAAGAATATTTACCTCCTAAACATGTCATTAACCAACACTTTCCATTATATATTCAAGTTTGAATCCTATGTGATGGTGTGAAGCGTGTTCTTGTAGATAATCAATTAAGACTCAACTTTTTTAATCTATCCTTTATTCATATACTTGGTATAAGAGAAAAAAATCTTACTTAATTTGATATGACCATTTTTGGCTTCAATAACATACCTTATAAAGTGATAGGAAAAATTAAATTGGATATCATTTTAGGTATAATGACAATAGCAAAAATATGCCTAATGATCTTGACTATAATATTCTATTAGGTAGAATTTGGATTCATGATATGAATGTATTTCCTTTTACCTTGGCTTTATGTATAAATTTTAGCTATGATACACACACACACACACACACACACACACACACACACACACACACACACACACACACACACACACACACACACACACACACACACACACACACACACACACACACACACTTATATTATGGACCATGAGTCCTTCAAGCACTATTTAATGATCTAACCCATTAAAAATGGCATACCTCATATACATATGATGCAACCCTTGAGGATTTCTCCTACATAACATTGTGAGCCAAATGATTAATATCTAGCACAATTATATTATTTTACTCAAGAATATTAACATTCCATTTTTGAAATAGATATGCAAACACAAGTAACTAAAAGGTTACCCCTCCTCTAGCACAAGAAAAAAAATTAACACAATATGATTTTGGATTAAAACATATACAAAAGTTAGGATACACTAGAAAAAGACAAGGGATACAAGTAAAAGTCATTATTAACCTAGTGTCCCCATATAATCATATAGGAAAACAAGGCATAATATATAAGGATAATTAAAATATCCCTTTTAATGTCAACCATCAATATTTTGATAAGTAAAATGAGATAAATAAATATAATATTTATACACACTTGATTAGATCAAAACCTAACATTGTGTAATAAGTTCATCATGAAACAACACTAGACTTTGTATATTCTTAGCTCGTTGATGATATGGTCTAGCTAGAGATGTGGGTGTAAAAAAAAACATAATGAGGAGTCTCTTGTGGTATTTTTTGGGTATATGAGGATATTCCTTTATTCTATAAAAATAATTTTTTTTCGTATACAATAAATGCCTATGCATATTTCATAGAAACTAAACCCTTGCATAATGATGTCTAATTAGATGACCCTTATTTAATTCTTACTACACCATATATAGAGGATCATCTAACCTTATTAAATGAAGAAACATTAAAATTTAATTACATAATTATTTAACCCATTTTATGTGGTTTGAGGGTTAAATAAGTAAAATAACCAAATCAAATGGATGAATAAAACTATTCTAAAGCAAGAAAATTAAATTAATTCAGATAACATAATTTGTTGAATCAATAAAATTACCAAATATGTAAAGTAAAATGTTGATTGATATTCTAATAAATGCAACATAAAGAAGAGATAATACTTATCTGGTCTCCTGATGTGAATGTGGATATGAAATGTGTAGGTATGAAAACTAGCACATAGATGTTTAGGATCCTATTGTCAGATTCTGGAAGCCTAAACACTTCCATCAACCTATGGACACTTCCATCAATGTTTTTATTTGTAGATTGAATCTTTTTTCCTATATGGAATATTCATCATATTGATATGTGACTTCTTGGACCTATTAGGGTTTTTTATCACCTTTATGTTGATATATCTAGATCATACACATAAACTCTATATGACTATGTATATCTCAAACCCTAGTTCTTTACCTTATGTTATTTCACCTTGCCAAAAATGGGTTAGTGGGATCATAAAGTCAAGATAACCTCAATAACCCATTTATCAATGAGTGTTGCCTACATATTCAATACTCCAACAAGGGCCTCAAACTTATGAAGTTATCCCCATAGTGTGGGTTTGTGTGTGCACAAGGGTGTAATATGTTATATGTAAGGGCATGTAATGATCTATCTTGTAATTGATAAATACCTCTCATGGGTTGTTCTTTGAATGCTTTAGATATTTAATATGACTATTCCTATGACTGATATATAAATAGGGAAGAATAGGGTAGTAGAGCTTAGTTATGAAATTGATTGAATGAGATTGAATAGATGTTTTCTTGGTATTTTCTAGATGAATAATGAGTAGGATTTTATTTGTATATATACCACACATTTTAAAAATATCTCACATAAAGGTTAGATAAGATAAATAGGTTGACCCATATGTTTTGAAAGGTTTATAAATTAGATGAATTTTGAGGTACAAACACTAAGGAAACTATACACTAGTGTCGATGCTAGTGTCCTAATAAAAAATGCAAGTGTCAAACATGGTATAAAACTTTTGAAGGCATGTAAATGATAGTAAAGGATATAAATCATATTTTAATCTTTATGTAGTGTATAGGTATTATGGGTCATCATAATTATAGGTTTAGTCCATAAGATAAGTAGGTAGACATAATGAGATGGATAATGCAAGCCTTTTGGTAATAGGGAGGTCTAGAACTAAAGGGTAAAGTCTTAATTAGTATTTATCAAGTGTACAAGACTGAGATACTATAATTAATCATATTTTAGTATCTACATCTTCTACCCATTTAATCTAATAATGCATAAGGATGAAATTTCTAGGTTAAAGGAAAGAAATGCATATATAGGTGTGTTTAACACACCATGTATTTGATTGAGCCCTAGTGACTTTGCTACTCATATATGAACTATAACCAAAATCATGTTATAGTCTGAATTAGTGCATGTAATCTGAAATTGAAAAAATAAAATAATTAAAATATAAAGAGAGAAATAAAATAGTACACGTGTGTTGATACAACCATGTTGCCCCTTGGTACTTTACTTTGGTAAATATGGTTCCTTATGAAGCATTATATTTGAGAGAGGTTCATAACTAAACCTTTAATATTTGAAGAGTAAATTTGAAGGGTGGTTATGCCCCTAATTTATTATAAGTGTGATTTGTGACATGGCCATTCAGATCACTAAATCTCAATCACACAACTCAAATGAATGTATAATAAATCTAAGCTAAGTGGTATAACCAACTCAACCTAAAAAAGGGAAGTAGTGATAATACCATTGAGGGTGTAGAATCTCACTGTACTACTCAAAGGAGTTAACTACTATAGACAATAAAGGTTTAAAATGATGCTTCTTGGTAAAATGTTTTGAATATGTATTTCTAATTTTTGGTGCACTTGCTTGGAATATACACCTCTAATGTGTCTTAAGATGAATTATCTATGAAAATTTAACCTATGATTTATAACTATGTCTAATATTTGTCACAAATATGAGAATTTCTATCCCAAAACTATAAAAATTAGCCAAATGTGTAAGATTTTGACCCAAGTGTATATATGAATCATATAAGTTGTATCAAATTCTACCAACTGTGCATGTGTGGAGTCATGTCTCTATAATTCTCCCCCACTAATATTCCCCCCTAAGGTGAGGGGAGTGGAATATAGTAGTCACCTTACATTAAAAGGATAATATCACTACATTATATGTGTATAGATCATGTAACATATATCATTAGCATGTCTAAGTAGATATATTAATGAAGCTTGTAGTATGTGATGAAAATAATCCCTAATATAAATGATATTTATTATGGTAATGTATATAAAATAATAATACAAGCTCATCAAACAATTAAGCACTCACACAAGAAAACTCAATGTCACATAAAATAGAGTCTAAGGAGACCACAAATAAGAGTCATGTTCAAATGACACACACTTTAAGGGGGGATATATTAAAATGTCCACCCAAAAATAAATAACACACAATGACATAGGGGCCCACAAGCAAGGGACATGTTTAATTTTTTTTCAATCAATACAATAATAGACAAGAAGTATACTCAAGCAAGTGAAAATGTGAATCAATAAAGTATAAGCAACCAACATAAGCATATCATACTAGTCCCTGCATATATGTGTTAGCAAAAAATGTCATGTAACATAACATATCAAGTACATGGTATAATATGTGAACATGATTATAAGCATGTGTAAGTATTAGGTTATAAGCTCAACATGATAATGGAAAAGTGATCATAAAATAATATAACCATATCTATCATGTTAAAATAGAATTAAGATGCCTGCAACATAATATGTCACATGGAAAGAGGAAGGGTCCAACATCTACATGTGCATGTATTATGGATCTAATGTATGCATATATCACACTCAATTACCTATGAATCATATATGCGTATATAAAAAAAATGATATGATATATACTAACCTAGAGTAAACAACATATATGCCAAGGAACTAGCGAACATGTTTATGTTGGATAGTTTTTGTATGTTTTATTGTTTTGAATGTTTTTGTATTTTCTTAAAATATTTTATTTTTTTATTTAAAAAACATATAGCCTATGATTCCATCTAAGGTATGCTCATATTGAAGTCCAAACTTGGAATATGGTACATCAAATTGGTGATACTACCAAGAGGCATGTATAGGTGTCATATATGGAACTGTAGAATATGTAGGACTCTACATATGTATCATACGAATCTATGATCATGAATAGGTAATACAAGGAATAATGGTTATTATAACCCATTATTTAATGATCTATGGTTTCTTTGATGTAGTTTTAATTTAAACATGTTTATTTTATCATAGAAACTAAGTGGACCATGTAGATTTGTATATGAGGACTCCATGGAGTCCATTGTGTATCTCTAATGTAACAATATATCAAGTATTGGCCACCTAGGGAAGGGGATTGATTGTTTCTTACCATTTTGTGGATGGTTAACCTTAGTAAGTTTAATAAAGTTGTCTTGGAGTAAACTTCACTTGTTTGAGTGGATGTTGATATGGAATTCTAGAAACTATATTACCTATTAATATGAATGAATTTAATAAATCCATGCAAAATGGAAGGTATAACCTGTATTTTATGTATTTAAGGTCATCCCAATAACATATCAAAGATTTCATGTATGGTATAAAGGAAAAGGTAGTGATCACATGCGATGGACCAACTTGTAAAGGTAAATAAATATCACCAATAACCTGTTATGATGTCCCATAAAATGCTTTGACCATTTTGGTCAAAGGATATAAATCACCATGTGTATATCCAAAATGTGTGAGTAAATTCATGGTACATACATTCTCACTATAACCATTATTGACCATAATATTATATATTGGTTGATGATCAATTTATGCTCGAATAAATAATGAGTGAAGATCTAAATCATCATCCACAATTTCACTATCATCAAATGTAATAGAAAGTCTCTGAACCATAGGAGGTATAGTGTGTATAAGTGTGGAAATAATCCCATATACTGAGTGCCCATAATATGGTGGTAGAGAATGTGATTTATATTCCATTTTCACTTCTGAATTTTTCTTAGAATGATATTGTAATGGATTATTAAACATCTTTTGGTTTTGATGGTCACTAGGTTGTGACCCTGAATTCTTTGGAGGATCATCAAGGGTAACATGTTAATTATTAATAAGGTCTTGGATTTTGTGTTTCAAGGTATAAAATTTGTTTGTATAATATCTAACACCTTGGTGAAAGTCACAATATGCATTAACATCATATCCTTTTGGTAGGGGGAGATTTGTATCAACCACTATAAGATGAGGGAGAGATATGAGATGACACACCAAAAGCTTATTAAGTAATGAAGTTGGAGATTTAGGTAATCTTGTAAATTATCTATTAGGTGCATTGGATAAGATAATATGATTAGGTTATTGTGACACTACATTAACTATTGTGGTTGCTTCTTTTTTAGGTTATGTAGGTTTAGCTTTGTATCTTGGTTTGATATGAAGCTTGGTAGTAGATCTATCTTGTGTTTTATGTGTAGTCATTTGATTCATTTCATGATCTCAAATAATATGGTATAAGTCATAAAAATATTTAAAAATTTTGAATATAATAGACTCATGTAATGATGAAAACAAACTTTTATTGAATATGTCTTGAAGCTCTATATCTACCATTGCATTTTTCATTTTGGCTAACATTGTTTTGTACCTCAAAACATATTCATTAATAGGTTCATCAGTTTCTTGTTTGATCTTAGTAATTTTTGGATATCACATCTTCTTAGTGGTGTTTATAGAGAAATGTAGTAGAAACTAATCCACTAGAGGTTTGAATGATTTCATTGATTGGATTGGTAAGTCATAGAGCCATCTTATAGCATAGTATTTTAGGCTCCTTAGAAATAATTTGATCAAACTTTTATCATTTGAAGCATAATCAAGGCATGCTACATGGAAATCCTGAAGATGTTTTTAAAAATCACCCTTATCATTATAAAATGTGAACTTAGGTGAAATAAAAAAAGTTAGCAAATAGTGCAAATATATCTCATGCGATAGGTGATTATGTAATACATCTTATGAATCATTAGCATGAGTTGATTTCAAATTTTTCTATTCAATGTTGGTAACCATAGTTTCTAAATCTTAAATAACTTGTAGAATAATTTGCATAGTACACCCATTCATATTTAGATTTGAGATTTGAGAAGCCACCAAAGGGGATGAAAACACCACTTATGTTTATTTGGGAATTAAAAATGATATTTGGGTTAAATTATTAATTATTCCTAAGGAGGATGTGGTAATAGTTTTCTGTTCTTCAAAGAACACTAGTTTGAAAAGATATTATGTGCCCTCACTAGATGTAGTAGGTAATATTGTGCTCAAGGGGAGGGAGATTGGAAGGGATGTGTGATAGGCATATCTAGCAGCCCCAATATTTGTATCAATAGAGAACAATGGTTTTTCACTAAAACCTTCTACTTTTTTGGTTTCACCAAATGTTTAACCCTTTTTATGTGTTTTGAGGGTTAAATGGGTAGAATAACCTATCAAATGGATGAATAAAACTATTAGAAAGTAGTCTAATTAAATTAATTCCAATAACACAATATGTTAAATTTGGTAAATTACCAAATACATAAAGTATAATTTTGATTGATATTTTGATAATTACAACACAAAAAGAGATAAATTTAGCTAATTTTCAGATGTGCAGGTATGGAAATAGGTAGACTTTGCTCATGATCATGTTGTCAGATTCTATAAATAAGATTTATGGAGGCCTAGACACTTCTATCTACATGTGGACACTTACGCCAATGTTTTTATCATGTACAAAATATTCACTATAATTAGAAGTGACCACTTATACCTGTTAGGTTTTTATTTCACATTTCTTTTGATATATGGATTACACACATAAGCTATGTAGGACTATGTATATCTCAAACACTAGTTTTTCACCTTAGGTTATGTCACCTTACCAAAAATGGCTTGGTGGGCTCATAAAGCTGACTTGACTCAAGGACCCCTTTATCAATGAGTGTTGCCTACATATCTAATACTGAAATGAGGGCCTCAAACATATGTAGTTATTCCCAAAGTGTGGGCTTGTGTGTGCATAATGGTTTAATATGCTATATACAAGGGCATGAAATGATCTAGATTGTAACTTGAAAATATTTCTCATGGGTTTTTCTTTGAACTCTTCAAACATGTAATATGACTACTCCTATGATTGATATATATATAGGGAAGAATAGGCCAGTATAACTCAGTTGTGCAATTGATTAAATGAACTTGAATAGGTGTTGTCTATGTATTTTATAGATGAATAATGAGTAGGATTTAATTTTTATATATACCAAACCTTTTGAAAATATCTATTGGAAGGGTTAGATAAGACAAATAGACTAACCCAAATGTTTCTAAAGGCTTATAATTTAGATTACTTTTGAGGTAAGGACACTAAATAAGGAAACTAGACACTAGCATCAATGCTAGTGTCCCTATGTAAAATGAAAGTGTATGGCAAGGTATAATTTTTTTGAAGGTTTTTAACTAATATTGAAAGATATAAATCATATTTTAATCTTTATGTAGTGTAAAATTGATTTAGGTCATCAAAATGATAGGGTCGGTCCATAATATAAGTAGTTAGGCACAGTGAGCTGGTAAATGTGAGCCTTTCAACAATAAAAATTTCTAGAACTAAAGGGTAAATCCCTAATTGGTATTTTTCAAGTGTACAAGACTTATATGCTATATATAATAATATTTTAGTATCTACAAGAACTGATAAATACCTGAGATTAATCCCTGTTACTACAATTCTCAAGTCCAAAGAAGGGAAGTCATTTAGAAACATATAACATGATATCCTTAAATTATTCTTTTGGTATTATTCAGATGTTACATGCATATATCATTTGATATAATTACATAATATCATTCTCAAACTTGATACAAAACTAGTCAAGTAAAAAATTGGAAAGATCCATCCAAAATTAGCCTTGTTGGATAAATATGAGATTCAAAAGTTACATGATGCAGGCTTTATTATACCATCAATTATTGATCTTGTATTTATAATATTGTGTTGGTCACCAAGCCTAACAAAAAAAATAGGATTTGTACAAAATTTCAATATTTGAATAATTTTTGTCCTAATGATGAATTCACATTATGTAATATTGATATTATTGTTGACTTCACCATTGGTTATGACATGCTCTCATTTATTGATGGCTTTGCAAGGTATAATAAAATAAATATAAATCCTAAGGATTAAACCAAAACAACCATTTAAAACACCATGGGGACACTTTTTGTTATGTGGTCATGCCCTTTAGACTAAATAATGATAAGGATACCTATCAAAGGATGTGGACACATATATTCCATGACCTATACATAAAAACATGGATGATTATGTTGGTGACTTATTTTAAAAATTGAAACACTGACAAGATCATTATACCAATTTACAACAAATATTTGAGTGATTAAAAAAACATAACATACAATTAAATTCAAAGAAATGTGTATTTAAGGTATCTTCAAGGAAACTATTAGTTTATATCATATACAAATAATGTATAAAAATTGATCCAAAAATAATCAAGTCTATTGTTGAAATTCCTACACCTAGGGGATTAAAGTAGTTACATTATTTACAAGGGATAATTCAAGTAATAAGACAACTTATGGCTCAATTAGTTGATAATATGTGACCATATATGCAATTTATAAAAATTAATATAAAGTTTGAATGGAAAAAATGTTGTCAAAACAAATTTATGAGATCAAAGAATACCTTCTTAATCCATTGATCACAATGCCTCCAAATATGGAGAATATTTTATTGTTATACATTTCTACCACTGAGCATGTACTATGAGAATTGTTGGCATAATATGATGCTATTCAAAGAAAATGCACAATTTATTGCATTATTTGTACACTTGTAATTTTAAAAAACTATAATGCAATGGAAAAATTATGCTTATCTATCTTTTTTGTCAAACAAAAACTATTGACATTATATGCTTAATAATGAAATGTATGTCATCATGAAAGTATAACCAAGTCTTAATTATCTCATGATGAAACAATATTTTCTAGGATGCATAGTTAAGTGGGTAATATTATTTATTAATTTTGACTTAAACTTGATATCAAAAAAAAGTTATAAAATGATAAGTAATTGCAAATCAATTAGCCATATAACCACCAATTGACACAACACTAATCAATGATGATTTTTGAAGTGATTTTACTATATATCATACTGATGAAGATACATTCAAAATGTACTTGAATTTATTGAAATGTGCCTCAGACACCATGGCTAGAATAGTTATACTCATTCTTCAAGAATAGGCTATCCAATTGTCATACTACTTAGGGTTCTCATGCATAAGTACCATAGTAGAATATGGAGTGTTAATTTTAGTATTAATAAATACTCACACATGTTAGTTAAAATATCTTCAAGTATATGGTGGTTCTCAAATTATACTTAACCTAATATTAAACATTTACCAAGTAAAGAAATAAAATTTAATCCCATATAGAGACATGGTAGAATATTCAATGACATGTTTTGATAAGATTATGATTGAAAGCATACCTCACAAAAATAATATTCATGTAGATGTTATAGCCAATGAAGCTTCTCTTGTTCCTATATATATCACTAAAAATAAGGTAATTGTGACTATACAACATTTACAATAGTCATCAAATATAATAGTATACTTGGATACCTTAGTGGTATTTAATGTTACACAAATTACACACAGTTCAAAATGGTACAACATTTATAATGTATTATATGAAGTGATTATTATGGGAAAAAACCATGAAATGGCAAGCACAAATTTTAAAGAGGTGCAATTTGATATGTTATAATTAGAGGGGATATTTTCAAATGATATTTTGACAAACACTTACTTCAATGCCTTAACCATGAGGAGGCAAATATAGATTTACAAGAATTACATGATAGTGAATGTGAGGGGAAATTGAGTGAAAAATCCATGTCATATAAGTTGTTACAAATGGGTTATAATTAACATAAAATGGACTGTTAATTTTAATATGCAAAAATATGTGTGAACTGCTAGTGATGTTATTGTAATCCATGCACCTTCACAAGAGTTATAACATGTTATGTCACCATGGGCATTTTCCCTTTGGGGATTTGATTTGGTAGGAAAGATAAACCTAAAATCATCAAAAAGTCACAAGTTCATCATCATAACCACATAATATTTTACAAATTGGGTTGAGGCAATCCCTTAAAAATCTACTATAAGAGAAGACATATACCGATTTATTATTACTAATATCATTTTATGATTTATACTTCCTTCAAGAATCATTCTAGATAATGGTTTATCCTTAAATTATAAAACAACTAAGTTTACACTGAATATAAAAAAAATCATACATTTTCCACCTCTTGTTATCACCAAAGAAATGTGAAAGTGAAGGAAATGAATAAAATAATTAATAAAATATTAAGCAAAACTATTAAAAAACATGGGGAGGACTAATATAAAAAACTTATTTATGCCTTATGGGATTATCAAATGAGTGTTCACATAACCACAAGGGTTACTCTTTATTCCCTTGTCTATGGTATGAAATTTGTATTTCATTTAGAGTTGGAGATACCATCCTTATACATTTTTATTAAATATTTGATTAAATAAAATTATTATCATGAAAATTGGTTACATCAATTATAAATTTTGGATGAAACATAAATCCACTCTATCTTCTACATCTATGAGTCTTAAGAATAACATTAAAAAAACATACTAAAAAAATTATAAAATGAGAATTTGAAATTGGTGATTTGGTACTGAAAGGAAATCAAAAGAACACTAATGCAAATAAAGAAATCAAATGTAAATTCAAACAAAATCAGTTGGGACCATTTATTATTTTGGAAAATCTCAGCATGAGAGGTTATCATTTGGCCTCAATTGAAATAAAACTTGTGAAAACCCTATGAACATCTTGCACTTAAGTCAATTTTACATGAAGTAGAATAAAAAAATACAAAAAATATAAATAATTGAAAAAATTGAAAAAAAAGGAAAACAAATCAAAGAA